>JARFOD010000320.1:0-11881 GCA_031763545.1 Mopalia muscosa | reverse complement strand
TGTCATATTATGATTCTTTTTATTTGATAATGACAAAAATTAGGAAAAACGTCAAATAATTTTTTAAAACAGACCCTTGTTGGTAACTTTTATCTTTCCTTATTTGAGACTTTTTCTCCAAACTTGCATGTCTGTGTAGACAAGTATTTAAACTAAAAAACCGTCATAGGGTTTTTCTTAATTCAAGTTAATTTTTGAACAAACAATAACAATATATGTAAAAAATAAAAATCTGTCCTTAAAAAAATACTTGCTAAATATCTTCAAAACGAAAATCAATATAAAAAAACTGCATGACGTTTTTTTAGAAAGGCCAAATTTCAAACACTAAGTGCAAAAAGTGTACGAGAAATGAACGATTTCAATCATAAAAATCAAGAAAAATGAAAGCTGAGAAAACATCCTAAAAGTATGTGAGTGATTCAACTCGGGTTTGTTTCAAAATTACTCCAATAAATTTAATTAACAGCATGTTTTTTTTATATTTTAAAGAAAAGGCGAAATAGAGTTTTACCTTTTGCATGTATTTTTTTAGTACCTAATTTTAAAACAATGTCTTTAAATGGCAGTTTTAACTCCAAAATCTTACAGACGTCTGCATCACAGATTACGTTCACACCTTTGTTAAAGACTAACGGTATGAGTCCCATTGGACGCGTGAGTAGTCCGTATAAATGTGTGTTCTACCACCCATAAACATTTGTTCATCAGGTCTCCTGTTTGGCTCAAATACACATCTCCAACGCCCATGTAATTGATATGTGGGCCTTTCGCTATTTGGTTTGGGGTAATAGTCAGCAGGTAGTCAGTCGAGGTGAGATAATCTCGTTAATCCTTTCACCCTTCGATATGCATAATCTTTGAAGCACGCATTTTACAATTTAAATCTAAAAAAAAAAAGCACTCTAAAATACTAAATTTTTTTGTCAAACTTTTCGTATTATCAAGATTATGAAAAGAAGATTTCAGAAAGGAAAAAAAAAAAGGGTAAAATTTTGCCCCTGACTGACGAGCCTGCTCTGATTTTGCTCACTTAGCTTTATAATAGTATTGTCCTTAGTTTTAATCACTATGTTAGGGCAGTTGGAGCACATGCAGTGCAAGCTTAGCCTCTGGAAGGCACAAGCCCAAGACCAGACACGTTCATCAGGAAGAAGATAAAGGCAACAACAACAGCGCACAGTAGAGTCTACAGTTCATTAGCAACACACACTGTCACTCACACATGTCTAACAATGGTGGAAACACAAATGCATACTTTCAGTTCTCAGAAATTTTGTTACAGAAAAAGGAATGAATATTAGATCATGCAGCAAGTGTATTTAGTATTTTTTGTATAGTCTACATCGGTTTATTTCGCGATGAAACAGACCTAGTAAAGCTTTCATGGTCTACATAATCCTACGCTATTATGGGACTATAAAAGAAATTTATATGTACGTTGCTTGATATATTGTTTGCATTAATTTCTTGTCATAGAATATGCTTGTGATAAAACAAAAGAAAAACATAATGAATTTGTCATCTTCACCCATTTTTGTATTTAAGAGGCATGAATAAAACTGATTTTTTTGTTGTTGTTGTTGCTCCCGTTTCGAGCATTTCATTAATTTTGGCTTTCATACTTAGTTATCAATTTCACTGCATTTGACCAAAACAGCAATTAATTAATTGATTAATTCAACCAAATACTGTATCAAGTCTATACCCAGAGCAAGACGATGTCATGGTACAAAACAAATAAAGGACTATGAAGACAACCTAAGGGTAAATGCCATATATGTTATAGAACTCCTTTATAATGTTTGATATTTGATTTTAAACAGAAAGTCTGCTGTTATTTTAAAATATGGAAATAATCAACTTAACACAAACCTTTGTGGAACAAATAAACAAAAGATCTGATTAAAACACAGGTCAGTCACAGGAAAAATAAACCACAACTTCAAAACAAGTGATTTCTGTATTGTGTAAACATTAAACATTATATAGTTAACAAATCTGCATTGGTACTGTTATGTTTTGTGAGGTTGATAGGGGTAAAGCTTGAAAAAATGTGTTAGCCATTTGATATTGTGTACTATCTCTATATTGTTGAAGGATCTCCTGGGCCACAAGGGAGACTTGCCCTTTGGCTAATTGTGCTGCTACCCAGACTGAATAAAGTTATTATTCTTATTATATAGGCTGGTACAATATTGAATGAAAGAATGTCAATTTAATAGTTTATTTAATAAAGAATTTATTCTTTACGGAACATAACTTGTAAATTTGACACTGAAATGGAAATACAGGTCAGGTTTTATTGCCACATTAACAGATAATCAACCAGTCAGAGATACGATATCATGCAGGAAAATGAATAAAGAACTACTAGGATGTACACACAGGAATCGGTAACTAAGGGGAATACTACCAAACATAAGAAAACAAAATATACCCAGAAAGTCACGAAAGTTATGTTTTTACTGATTTTCCTTCTTTTTATAGTTTTTTAAAATTTCTTTCCATGTTTGCATGAACTACTGGTATATTATAACTTTGATACAGATGAAAATGGTAAAAAACATGGGTCAGTGCTTATAAATTTTGAGCTACACCAATTAGCAATGTTTTTATTTTAAATAAATTTGTCATTTTCAATGAGTATTTATCAATAATATATACATTGCTTCAGATACAGTATTTCCTAGAAAATAGTACTGAAAACATAAACAAAAAACAACAAATTTTCTGTTGTATGGTTTTATGAGAGTTCAACATTCATAATAATTAGTAATATAATCAAAATAAGATAAGTAAAATCATGTGATTATAACTTTGTCACTTCAGACTTGAATCTATGTGGGACATCTCACCCCCTCTTACCTATAGGGCAATGTGGGAAATCTCACCCCTTCTACATCAATAGGGCAATGTTAGATATCTCACCCCCTGTACACCCATAGGGTAATATGGGACATCTCACCCCTTTAAATCCATAGGGCAACGTGGGGTATCTCATCCCCTCTAGACCTATAGGGCAATATGGGACATCTCACCTCTTTACATCCACAGGGTAATGTGAGATATTTCACCCCTTATACATCAATAGGGCAATGTGAGATATCTCACACCCTCTACACCCATAGAGCTTTGTCAGACATCTCTCCCCATTTACATCCATAGGGTACTTGCCCCTTTACACCTACTGGTCAATGTGGGACATCTCACACCCTCTACATCCACAGGACAATGTGAGGATATCTCACTCATTTACATCCATAGGGCAATGTGGGATATCTCACACCCTCTAGATCCATAGGGCAACATGGGATATCTCACCCCTTATACATCAATAGGGCAATGTGAGATATCTCACACCCTCTACACCCATAGAGCTTTGTAAGACATCTCACCCCATTTACACCCATAGGGTAGTCACCCCTTTTACACCCACTGGTCAATGTGGGACATCTCACACCCTCTACACCCATAGGGCAACGTGGAATATCTCACCCCTTTACATCCATAGGGCAATGCAGGATATCTCACACGCTCTAGGCCTATAGGGCAACGTAGGACATCTCACCCCTTCTACATCCATAGATCAATGTGAGACATCTCACCCCTTCTATATCCATAGGGCAATGTAGGATATCTCACCCCTTCTAAATCCATAGGACAATGTGGATATCTCACCCTTTACATCCATAGAGCATAGGATATCTCACCCCTTTATATCCATATGGCAATGCAGGATATCTCACACCCTCTAGGGCAATGTGGGACATCTCACCCCTTCTAAATCCATAGGGCAATGTGGGACATTTCACTTCTTCTTAATCTATAGGGCAATGTGGGATACCTCACCCCTTATCTCACACCCTCTAGGGCAATGTGGGACATCTCACCCGTTTTACATCCATAGGGCAATGTGGGATATCTCACAACTTCTAGACCTATAGGGCAATGTGGGATATCCCACCACTTCTACATCTATAGGGCAATGTGGGATATCTCACACCCTCTAGACCTAAAGGGCAATGTGGGACATCTCACCCCTTAACATCCATAAAGCAATGTGGGATATCTCACCCCTTTACATCAACAGGGCAATGTGGGACATCTCACCCCTTCTACATTCATAGGGCAACTTTGGATATATCTCATCCCCTCTAGAGCCCTGTGAGGGAGAGGGTGGGCCATGGCCCTGCAGAATACTCCCTCGGCTTCCTCAGTCGATCGTAAGAGGCGAGAATAGAGGTTGCTTTCTGTTGCCCTGGTGTTTGCAGAGTTAAATGGTAGCGGGAAGCAAATTTGTTTGTGATGTTCTGTAATTTTGTCCGTCGTCATATAACTGAATTACCCTTGAGTACGACGTTAAACGCCAATCAAACAAACAAACAAAAGGCAGGCCCATGGCTGTGGCTAAGTGGTAGCGTGTGCACTTACTAAACTAAACTGAATCTGCTTCAATGTATCGTTCGACAGATTGAGTCCGCCCGGTCAACCATCAGGTATATGAACAAGTGTTATATTGTGGCTATAGCAATCACGGGGTGGTTTTTACTAGGTACACTCGGTTTTCCACCATAATAAGACTGTGTGAAGAGGACAATCCTTCATATAAGTGAAATACCCTTGAGTACGATGTTGAACACTAATCAAACAAACAATCATCTTACAACACTACAGAATTTGCATTTGCCATCTAATAGGTCAAGGCTAATTTGCCATAGTGATGCAGTATGGCAAATTAGCCTTGACCTATTAGAGGGCCACATGCAAATTTTCCTGATATATTTCACAGTCATAAGTGTGATACTTATGATACTGAAATATATCAGGGCAATTTTAATGTCCATATAGCATTATTATACTTGTATTATAGTGCTGTTACCCACAAATCTTTAATGGAGGCCTGCAATTTTTCTCTCTTCATTCATAAAAGTCTTACTGTGGATAATTGATATACCCCTGATTAAAAATATATATATAATAGTTTGCCTTTATTATCATAACTTATCTTAGAGATATGTGAACTTGGCTCAATTCTGCTTTTGTTATAACTGTATTGTACACAGTTTAACAAAACATGTATCTGTAATGTGTTTATTTTTAAAGACTGGTATTGTCAATTATACAGAAATCTCTTACATTCTCATTCTTGATCAGTTTAAGAATTCAACTGATGGATATGTCCCATGGGATATATTGGAGCCATCCAGTGGCATACATACCACACAGCAGAAGGCCACCACCATTCAAATGGCAGTACTGAAAAACAGCCTAGTATACAAAAGGAAGGCAATGGTTGATGCCTTCTGGAGGGGCATGGAGGATCTGGGCCTCCAAACAGCACTCAAACAAGAATATAGTATGTATAATCTCTACCAAATATATGCCAAGGGTTCGAATTTGATTACTATAATTTATTATTAAACAAACCTGTTTAATTAAATATAAGAGACTCAAAATCATCAGAATTTTATTTCACATGGTGTCTTTTGGTCATGCTTGAGCTATTGATTCTTTAATTTTATCAAATATTATTGGGTTTTTTTTATTTTTTTGTTATTTATTTTTTTATAATTCATTTAGGTTAAGAATTTTGTCTCCACAAACCCCTGGCAGTCTTAGGATAAAAGAGCCTAACGATTTGCAACTTCTTTCATTTAAAAATTCGTTGTATATGTGGAGAAAATGAGATTCAAACATCTGACTTTTATTTAGAGTCAGCCGTGATTCTTAAGTGACGTAACCAGGGTAATTCACCAAATGGCTGGTTTCTATAGAAACCTGACTGCCATTTTCTAAAGATCTAACAATCCTTCCTGAATCTCCAGTATGGAGTCACCATTAATGGCCACAGACTGTTCTGAATGGGATTTTCCCTGCCTATGTAACAGCTTTAAATGAGTTTTATACAAATTCTCCAGTTTGTAAGTGAATATAACAAATTCTAAGCCTTGGAACATAGTTTATAGTATTATCTTTATACTTCTGTCACTTTCAATTTGATCCAAAATCCATTTGGGAATACCTTTAGGAATTGATTTAAACCAATGGTGTCTGTGAACTAAACAAATCCAAAGTTAAAAGTAAGGTTATATTAAGAGGGTAGTTTTATTCTTGTTCATGAAAACTTTGCTTACATAACTGTCAATAAGCTCATTTAGCAATTTGAATCTGCTTTTCTCCATAGGCCAAAACCTAGGTATACAGGCTTTCCTCTCAATACTAAGATAGGGCAACAAATAGCCATGGTAATTCCTCATTAAAAATGAAAGCTAATTCAGTTTGTGTTTGTTGACAATGAACTGCAGCCATAGGTAGATAGAAATCTAATAATTCTGCTGTGAGCCTTTGTAGCTCAGTTGGTTATAGTACTAGCTTTGCAAACTATAATGTTGTACTTTGAATTCTGGTGGAGGCAAGCAACCTTTCTCTACATTTTAAATATAAATTTATTTAAAATCATTTATTTAATATATATATATATGTAGATAGATATATAATTAATATATATATATATATTCTAACAAATATAATATGTATGTAATGATTGAATTTACACCATCATATGTATTCCATAGCTTGTTGTGCTATGAGCATTGTCCACATCAATTGCTAATGGCAGAGGAATTATGGGGTATGTTGCGAATTGATAAATATGGCATGTCAGGAAGCAACAAAAGAAAAGAAAGCGAATCAGCTGCTCTGCACTTGGAATCCTTTCTATACGAGGACGTGGAAGGTGGGTAATAGCCTGTCTCTGACATAAGCAATCACTTATTTTACAAGAAATAAATTGGCAAACTTGTTTCATCAAAAAGATGGTGAAACATGCTAATATTTGTTATACGCCCGCTTTTGAAGAAAGTGTTATAGTGCTGTCTGTCCGCACCATCTTGTCCGGGCCATAACTTTTAAACAAAAACGTTGAATAAGCTTCTACTCTGCACAAATGTTCCTCATAGTTAGGGGGTGTGTCATAACCTATATCCAAGGTCAATGAGTCAAGGCTAAGGTCACCATTTCCATTACACTAAAAAATCTTGTCTTGCCAATAACTTTTACACAAAAACTTTTAAGAAGCTTATACTTTGCACAAATGTTCCTTATGACTAGAGGGTGTGTCATGACATATATCCAAGGTCATTGAGTCACGGTCACGGTCACCATCTCCATTATACTAAAAACTTTGTCGGGGCCAAAACCAACAATTTGCAGTGGGTGTATCTTGCACCCCTTGAGTGGTGCCCTATTTTTTTTCATAGTTAAAACCAGTAAAGTTGAAATGGAAACCACTCAAGTTGACTTATCAAGTGATAGACAGTGTCTTGTTATAATGTTGAAATTTCTAGTTATCCTGTGGCATAATTGTTGTCTGATTAGGGTGGCCAAAAATATACAACTACATTTGTGCTTTTAACCAAAGGCTTGGTACCCTAATAATATTTACTAATTGAAGATGATCCTTGAATATTTCAATTCAATTAGTCCATTTAAATCAAATATGCTATCCTCTCAGCTGATAGTGAGCTTTAATTATTGATTGTACATTACATTGAAGGTAAATAATATATGTTTAGCTTGTACATAGATGGGGCCCTAGATGGCTAGAAAATTCTCATTTATTTTAAATATATACAATCCATAATGAAACTGACAAATCACTTTGTACTTTACTTGGTCCTCATTTTGTATATTTTTTAACTTGATGCATTATCAAATATTGCATACAATTGGAGCTTTTTGCTGTTTAGCTGCTCTCAGAGAGGCAACACAAAGCCAATCTGTATATGTCTGTTTTTTTCCAGTTACTGCATTGGTGGTTTCCTCACCCTCTGGACTTGCTTGCTGTAATATGTGTGAAATAACATAAATTGTGTTAAAAAAAGACAGAAAAAAACAAAACAGCCAGACAAATAATAATGACATTTCAGTAATGCCACCCATATTTTTGTTTTCAGAAGGCAAGTGTATATATGAGGAAAACATGCAATTAAATCTAGCCCACATTCTACATTTCTTGACTGGGTCAGTATCTGTTATTCCGGGAGGATTTAAAAAAAACCCATAGATATTCTGTTCACAACAGAATGCGCATACCCTACCGTCTCAACATGTGCCTTACATATTATTTTGCCCGTTGGTCACTTTAAGAGATATGAAGAATTTAAAGCGATGATGATCGAAGCCATTGTAAGTGGAGAAGGCTTTGGGCGGATTTAATTTAAATGAAATTAAACAAAAGTAAATCTGATTTGTCCTGTTTCGTCAGTATTTATTGCTAGTCACATCAACAGTGGATTCCCCGCCCATTTGTTTGAAGAAAATAGGATTGACTGGGACATAAAATTCCAGTCAAACCAACTATGTTTCTTCCATATTTTTATACACCAAAGTTTTTATTATGTACTGTTTAGTTTTTACACATGTACATAGGACAATACAGTACTGGTCCAATAATTATGTTATAAAATGTTTAAGGCATTGTTTGAGAAGTCCTGATCTCAAAGACAGTATGTCCTGTGTTGTGATATAGGACAATACTGTTCCAATAATTGTGTTCTAAAATGTTATAAGCATTGTTTGAGAAAACCCTGATCTCAAAGACAGTATGTCCTGTTTTGTGATATAGGACAATACTGTTCCGATAATTGTGTTCTAAAATGTTAAAGCATTGTTTGAGAAGTCCTGATCCCAAAGACAGTATGTTCTGTGCTTTGATATAGGACAACGCTGTTCCAATAATTGTGTTCTAAAATGTTATAAGCATTGTTTGAGAAAATCCTGATCTCAAAGACAGTATGTCCTGTGTTGTGACATAGAACAATACTGTTCCAATAATTGTGTTCTGAAATGTTATAAGCATTGTTTGAGAAGTCCTGATCTCAAAGACAGTATGTTCTGTGCTTTGATATAGGACAATGCTGTTCCAATTATTGTGTTCTAAAATGTTATAAGCATTGTTTGAGAAAAATCTGATCTCAAAGACCGTACAATGCTGTTCCAATAATTGTGTTCTAAAATGTTATAAACATTGTTTGAGAAGTCCTGATCTCAAAGACGGTGGTTGGAGGCAGCGTCATGTTGCCCTGGTGCTCTCAGAGCTAAAGGGGAACAGGAAGCCGATCTGTTTTTATGGTGTGCTGTTGTCATCCTCTATTTGTCCTGTCTTTGTTTGTTGCCAGTGGTGTTGGGTGGACGGGTTGTTTCCTTCACCCATTGGGCTGGCACATTGTCATATAAGTACAGTACCCTTGAGTACGATGTTAAACCCCAATCAAACAAACAAAGATGGTATGTTCTGTGCTATTACATATGACAATACTGGTCCAATAATTGTGTTCTAAAATGTAATTAGCATTGTCTTGGAAGAATTGCCCCGTGAGGGAGCGGGTGGGCCATGGCCCAGCAGAATACTCCCTCGGCTTCCTCGGGGTTAGAGGCGAGAAAAGAGGTTGCTTTATGTTGCCCTGGTGTTTGCAGAGCTAAAGGGTAATGGGAAGTAGATTTGTTTGTGATGTTCTATATTTGTGTCCGTGGTCATATACATGGAATACCCTTGCCTACGACATAAAACACCAATCAAACAAACAAACAGAAGAATTGATCTCAAAGATGGTTTGTTTGTTTGATTGGGGTTTAACGTCGTACTCAAGGGTATTTCATTTATATGATGACGGACACAAATATAGAACATCACAAACAAATCTGTTTCCCATTACCCTTTAGCTCTGTGAACACCAGGGCAACAGAAAGCAACCTCTTTTCTCGCCTCTTACGATCGGCGGAGGAAGTATTCTGCAGGGCCATGGCCCACCCGCTCCCTCACGGGGCCTCAAAGATGGTATGTTTTGTGCTGTTACATAGGATAACACTGGTCCAATAATTGTGTTCTAAAATGTTATTAGCATTGTCTCAGAAGAATTGATCTCAGAGACGGTATGTTCTGTGTTATATAGGACAATAAAATGACAGTATATTCCTGGTTGTTATAGATTGTATATGTATATATAGAAAAGAAAATGTGCACTATAGGGTTAAATGAGATCATACAAACAAATTGTTCAACTTAAAATCCTATCCCAGAATTGTGGTATTATCTATAATTGTAAAATTTTGCTAGCAAATACAAAACTTTTCTTTGTTTCTATAATTCAGACTATGGGCGATGAATGTGGTAAGTGTGATTGGATCATCGGTGGCCTAGTTGGTCATTATCCTATCAAAGTTTACCGCATACATCACTCGAAACTGAACTAAAGAAACAAGTGTTTGTGTCTTAAATTATAACAACGAATATACTGGGTTATGATTTTAAGATGAACTACTTATCTCATATGGACAGGTGGTATTCATTTATTTTATATGATAAGTGGACTAGAATCGTTTCAATTTCACCACCATACAAGCGAGACCAGCCCAAGAGTGTCCGTCATTTTTCCTTTGCATATACATATACGATCTCTTTGGTACCGAGCCCCTGTACAAAGGACAATATTGTTCCAATAATTAATTCTAAAATATTCTTAACAAATGTTGTGTTAGGGCAGTCCTGTTCCAGTAATTGTAGTTTTAAATGTTACCATACTCTTTACCTGAGAAATAAAAGATGTTTTCAAAGGAATTACTAAATGTTGTGTTCCTTAGCCCTGGGTGACCAAACAATGGAGCCTACTAAGGCGCCACCTGTAGGCTAAATATGCCAAAACTTAACCAGAGCGACGTCTTGTCACATGGAACACAACAATTTCAAATGAAATCCCACAAGACGTTTTTAAGATAGCAGAAAAAAATTCAGACTTTGCCATCTGTAGATCGCCAAAATCATTCCCGAGCGACGTTTTGTCACATATAACACGCCAATTGAGTTTGATTTGGAATTCAACCAGCGGCTTTTAAGTTGATGTCCGGAAACCAAAAGGTTGACCGACGGACTACCCCTTAACAAAATGCATCCCTTAATTGACGGGCGTATAAAAAGGGAAAGGACTCACTCGTCAGATGACACTCCAAATACTCTTATATTTAGCCTGCTGCCATTGTTCTATTAAATTATTAATATAATTTTTTGGGTTATTTGAGACGAATAATTGCGGGAAGTGGATAGGCCTGGTAAATCTCTCCTTTGTATTATAGTAACATTTTTTGTTATTCTGCTTCCCCGGAAAAAAAGAGAATCGTAACACAATAAACCTGACGAAATTTGCTATTTCAAATGACAAAAAAAGTAAACAATACGTTAAAACACGGAGGTATAGCAGAATGATTAACAATTCTGCCACTTCAATGTGTGAAATGATAAATTACGCCAGGCACCTCTCACTTCGATTTCTCACGATCGACTGAACAAGAGTTGTGCTCAAAGGCTTGATTCAGGCATGCGCACATATGGGTTCACGTGATGGTATTCGCGTAATGTTCAAGATAATTAAAATACAGCCGTGTATGTTTGATTAGGTGTTGAACGCTGAACAACATGATGTTTAGCGTCAACAAGCAACATAATGTGTGCTGCGATAATCTTTTTCATACTTATTAGACTGGTTTGAATTGTGTTTCGATTAGCTCCAGGGGGTAAATAGTCTCTCGCTGCAGAAAATATAAAAAATGACAGATATTTTCCTAACTGCCTCTCGAGGCTGAAACCGCACTAAAATTCACCGCGCACGAGGCCAAGCTTAAGGAACAGCAACCAGTTCCTTAGTACTCATTAACACAATCTTTACTTACGCAATAAAGAGCCACCACCACTCCTCATGTAGTTAATAACGCACGAATCCTTCATGTATGACAGCCAAGGCTATGGCAATATTAGTTATTGACGTTTTTCGAAGGGTGTACGGACTTTTATGACCGTCCTGCAAACTCGTACGCCCTGAGCCGC
>JARFOD010000309.1:0-11883 GCA_031763545.1 Mopalia muscosa | reverse complement strand
TCTAGTGGGGCACTCTAAATACTGATTGTCTAGTGCTCTGAGGGGCATTCTAAATACTAATTGTCTAGTGATCTGTTCGGGCATTCTCAACACTTATTATCCAGCGATCTGGTCGTGCATTCCCAACACTAATTGTCCAGCGATCTGGTCGGGCATTCTTAACACTAATTGCCCAGCGATCTGGTCGGGCATTCACAACACAAATTGTTTAGCGATTTGGTCGGGCATTTTCAACACTTATTGTACAGCCATCTGGTCGGGCATTCTCAACAGTAATTGTCCAGCGATCTGATGGGGAACTCTAAATACTAATTGTCTAGTGCTCTGGTGGGACACTCTAAATACTAATTGTCCAGTGATCTGGTCGGGCATTCTCAACAGTAATTGTCTAGTGCTCTGGTCGGGCACTCTGAATACTAATTGTCTAGTGATCTGGTGGGGCACTCTAAATACTGATTGTCTAGTGATCTGGTGGGGCACTCTAAATACTAATTGTCTAGTGCTCTGGTCGGGCACTCTAAATACTAATTGTCCAGTGATCTGGTCGGGCATTCTCAACAGTAATTGGCCAGCGATCTGGTGGGGCACTCTAAATACTGATTGTCTAGTGATCTAGTGGGGCACTCTAAATACTGATTGTCTAGTGCTCTGAGGGGCATTCTAAATACTAATTGTCTAGTGATCTGTTAGGGCATTCTCAACACTTATTATCCAGCGATCTTGTCGTGCATTCTCAACACTAATTATCCAACGATCTGGTCGGGTATTCACAACACAAATTGTCCAGCGATCTGGTCGGGCATTCTCAACACTAATTGTCCAGCAATCTGGTCGGGCATTTTCACCACTTACTGTACAGCGATCTGGTCGGGCATACTCAACACTAATTGTCCAGTGATCTGGTCGGACATTCTCAACACTAATTATCCAACGATCTGGTCGGGCATTCTCAACACTAATTGTCCAGCGATCTGGTCGGGCATTCTCTAAACTAATTGTCCAGAGATCTGGTTGGGCATTCTCAACACTAATTGTCCAGCGATCTGGTTGAGCATTCTTAACACTAATTTCCCAGCAATCTGGTCGGGCATTCCCAACATTAATTGTCAAGCGATCTGGTTGGGCATTCTCAAAACTAATTGGCAAGCGATCTGTTGGGGCATTCTCAACATTAATTGTCCAGCGATCTGGTAGGGCATTCTGAACAATAATTGTCCAGCGATCTGGTCGGGCATTCTCAACACTAATTGTCCAGGGATCTGGTCGAGCATTCTCAACACTAATTGTCCAGCGATCCAGAAAAAATGGATAGCATTTGAGAAAAAGTGGATAGCATATATGAAAAAGTGGATAGCATCTGGTTGCATTTGGATATCAGTGGGTCAAATTTGAGAAACGTGTGTTGAACTGGAGAAAAGGAAAATTACATTTTAGAAAAGGTTGGTTACACTTCAAAAAAGATGGGTTACACTTGAGAAAAGGTGGGTTACGCTTGAGAAAAGATGTGTTATATTTGAAGTAACAGTTTGGTTATTTGTTGCTTACTAAATTATGGCATTTTTCGGTTACATTTAAGAATAAGTGGATAATATTTTAGAATAAAATACGGTAGTAAACCATTGGCTTTGTAAAAGAAAGTAATCAAACTAACAATTTGATCCGTCAAGGTCATGGGACAAGGTTCATACGTTTGAATTTTTACACGGCTTGGGATAAACTTCCTCGTTTCGTAAGATACAAGTCATTACAGATTTAGAAATGATACACAAACATATGTGGATTTATTCACACTGAAATTGAAATATTTAAAACAAACTTTACATGTGCAAAATGCGCACAACAAATAATAGGTATAATTTGTTGGAGACAATGGGTTATGTAGAAAGTTATGATGTATGGTGTATTTTTATGATATAAATGATGTATTTTATTATATAAATAACCCTATAATTTGTTGAAGACAATGGATTATGTAGAAAGTTATGATGTATGATGTATTTTTATGATATAAATGATGTATATTATTATACAAATAACCCTTATAATTTGTTGGAGACAATGGATTATGTAAAAAGTTATGATATATGGTGTATTTTATGATATAAATTACCCATTTAATTTGTTGGAGACAATTGGTTATGTAGAAAGTTATGATGGATGATGCATTTTGTGATTTAAATGATGTATTTTCTTATATGACTAACCCATATAATTTGTTGGAGACAATAGGTTATGTAGAACGTTATGATGTATTTTTCTTTCGCCTGAGTTAATTGACACAGGGATACTGTACGTGACATTCAAGTCACACCTTGTCGAAATGGTAAACAATGCCGATTCCCGGACAGAAAAAGATTATCCAACTCAAGCCCAAGTATTATTATGGACGTTAACTTTTTTTTTAAATTGTGTTGAACACTTAAGATTGATGGTGTTGCGAGTTGAATCATAGAGCTCTGTTTGCTGTCCGCGGTGTCAATGGACATATTACAGTGAATGTCTGTGCTACTTTCACGCTGGGTAGCGATGTCAAGACTATAATACAACGCTATGCTGGGCTTTACCATTCTCTGGTATAAAGCTCACCGATTGCATGTCTTTTCAAGAAATGTATTCATACATGTGCATGTACGGTTTGTCGCCAAACATGTGGCGACCACATTGTGGTCTTGTTGAGGCACATAATGTCCCCGGGCGGAATGGTCTTTAAAACACAAAACATAGTAGTGTAAATCCTCTACTAAACACCTTTGAAAAATGCACATTTCCATCGGTGCTGAATTACATAGGGGTCGTGAAAATAGCCACACTGAATGCCTTGTCGGAACATCCTTCGACTCTTTCCGCATCCGTACAGGTAGTATTGCCAACGGCACGGAAATTGCCGAAAGATGTTCCGACATAACTGAGTGCCAGGCTTGGGTAACTTGTCTGCCATCTATCCGTTGCTGTTCATAACAACAGACAGCGTGTTTCGCACATAACACAGTACATGTATATACAAACATCTCAAACTTAGCTGGTCTTACCCATCGCCAGGCCAGTTAAAAAGAGTCCCTACAGACAAATACGAGGAGTTACAATTATGTCAAAGGATTTGGTTGATGTCGCTGTGCATTGTTGCTGGTTTAAGCAATGAGTTAATGTGCAAAATTCTGCGATATCTTTGGGACTTGAGACCAATTAGGTGTCCAAATATCAAAACGTTATCTCTCAATAAAGTATAGAAGATGTATCCATTTCGGTGAAATCCTCATCTCAATTGACCAATCAACTGCTTGAATCGGAAATCTAAGAGGATTCGGGACAACACTACAATAGATTAATCATCACCCCACACCTTGTGGATGACCATGCCGGTGTAATAACCTCTGTCATGCTCGGGGTGGTTATATCCAATCATATAATTGGTACATAGCACCATATTTTTCAGTCTATCTACTGTATACTGAGGTTAACTGTTTATGTGGATCTTTTAACAAGGAGTAAACCCAACAATACCAATAAGACATGAAGTGTTAATGTTAACTTTGCTCGATAACATTTACTGCATTGCCGCCTGTGAACAATATTCCATTGTGAGATTATGTCACATGAAGTATTAGTCGGCCTAGATTCTTAACGACTTCAATGTACCAATCTAAAAAATGGTGGATTTCTGACTACCGGTTCGTGCGGTGAGAAAAAACAAGCAGTGTGTTAAGAATTGTGTAACTTCCTGGTCGGGTGTTTGTGATGGCAATGTGAAACTCATTATTGTCTAGACCCAGCATTACCCACCACCAACCGAGTATTGTATTTAAAAAAATACATTAAAAAAATAATTCTCACTTTTGTTCTTGATCTATAGGACTATTAATGTAAAGATAACAGGAGTCAAAACAAAATTATTTTTATCTGTTCTACTATATTTATTTTATTTCCTGTTGCTTTGACAAATAAATACAGGTAAATGTGCAGTTTGTGTTTTTCTAGGGTAAAACAAAGCCTGTAAGAAATTGTAATTGATACTGGTAGGTTATATTCTTTCACTCGTTTAGGAAATCACACTGCAGATGAGTTTTAAAACATTATAATAGACGTTGTAATCTTTAAACACTTCTTTTGTGTGGCCAGCGTGTCAGAGAGGCAAGCATTATGTTAAACATATGAGTATGCCCCACCCCCACACACACCCAACAACATGAATCTGTTTCGTTTGGAATCATCTCTTACCTTTCAAAAAGCTGTACTGGAATTTTGTCAAATTTTATTTATATATTATTAGAAGTCAATTAAACAAAAATTACATAATTACAATATAGGTTAAGTAAGCGAAGGACAGATGTGTTTTATGAGGTTCTTCTTAAGTTAAGGGACTAGTGAGTTTCTTCGGTCAGGCACTTCAAGGTACAGAACCAATGGTAAGGCTATTTTAAATCCTGATCTCGTTAACCACCCGTACGATACCCGGTAGGCGACGTTCCTCCCTCCCATGCAATATGCGTTTTTATCTCGTACTACTGCGATCCATACATGACTTTCCTCCCTCCAATGTAGTATGCGAGGTTTCACTCAACGATGCGATATACGCTACGTTCCTCCGTCTAATGCAATATGGGATGTTTCTCATACCAATGCGATTCTCGGCGTTCCTCTCACCAGTGCGATATTGTATGGTCCTTGCCCCATTGCGACATGCGACGTTTCTCTCATCAGGGCGATATATATGTGATGTTCATCTTATCAATGAGACATACGAAGTTTCTCACATCATTGCGATATGAAATGTCCTAATCATCAACGTGATATCCGATGTTCCTTCAACAATGCGATACAAAATGTTTCTCTCATCAATGCGATACAAGATGTTCCTCTCATCAATGCGATACAAGATGTTCTTCTCATCAATGCGATACAAGACGTTTCTCACATCATCGCGATACGCACCGTCTTCATCATCAACATGATATCAGATGTACGTGTCATGAATGCGATACAAGATGTTTCTCTCGTCAATGCGATACAAAATGTTCCTTCCGTCAATGTGATACAAGATGTTTCTCTTATCAGTACGATACAAAATGTTTCTCTCATCAAAGCGATACAAGATGTTCCTCTCATCAATGCGATACAAACTTTTCCTCTCATCAATGCGATACAAGATGTTCCTCTCGTCAATGCGATACAAGATGTTCTCCTAGATACAAGATGTTCCCCTCTCATCAATGCGATACAAAATATTTCTCTCATTCCTGCGATACAAGATTTTCCCCTCCCATCAATGCGATACAAAATGTTTCTCTTATCAATGCGATACAAGATGTTCCTTTCATCAATGCGATACAAAATGTTTCTCTCGTCAATGCGATACAAAATGTTTCTCTCATCAATGCGATACAAAATGTTTTTCTCATCAATGCGATACAAAATGTTTCTCTCATCAATGCGATACAAAATGTTTCTCTCATCATTGCGATACATGATGTTCCTTTCATCAATGCGATACAAAATGTTTCTCTCATCAATGCGATACAAAAGTTTTTTCTCATCAATGCGATACAAAATGTTTCTCTCATCAATGCGATACAAACTGTTTCTCTCATCAATGCGATACAAGATGTTTCTCTTATCAATGCGAAACGAGATGTTCCTCTCATCAATGCGACACAAGACTCTTCTCGAATGTTCATCTCACCACTTTGGTAAGAAAATTCTGTCAGTCTTCGGCCCGTAGAAATTGCTTCTGTGGGGAAAAATATGGATAATGATTGTTTCGAGACTTGGACGCAGGTCATTTCCGGCCGTTATAATTTAGTTTTCCCTTGATCATATCAAGGTGGCAAAACTTTTATTCCCGGTTTCTGACACTTCCGTTTTAAGCTGACCCCACACTCTCCATGGCGTGTTTCTAGAAAACAATTCACGTTAAAAACTTCAAGGTTGTCCCACAATGCTATCTAGTAAACGGTGTCTCATTTTTTTTAAAAGTTCGTCCTTTATTTTTTGTAAGACTTTCCACGGCGGAATAGACAAAAAATCCACTGTGAACAAATTTGTTTTTAAATGAGGCAATGTTTAATTGTTGAAGGACTATTCTTCTATGACAACTAATCTATTGAGTCTTATCGTTATTGCATTTTGAGAAATAAACCTTTAAAAAGCAGTGTATTTTTTTCTGTTGACATTAACTCGATTTGCAATATTTTTAGAAATAATAATTGGATTATCACCACATTCACATATATGTAATCGTCAGTATTTTAAAGTCCTAAGTTTTTAAAAAAATATATAGGTATATATGGTTCAGATTTAAACTCTTCTGTATAATAGACTAAATTCAACAGGTGTTCTGAAAAGCGACCAATAGGTCCAGCCAGACCTTAAGTTTAACGCATACTCCTGCTATGTTAACAATCTGTCTCTCTATATCTTTAAATCTTGCTTGGGTAAGTTACAAAATATTATGCCATGTCTTTAGAGTTTGTGTAGACTATCTTTTAAAAGACCTTAAGATTACTGGCTGCTAATGTCCAGAGATGTACTTTCGAAAATGCGAATGTATTAGTATGATATTAATTTGTTATTGCAGGTTTTTTTTTTACAAAAGCGATATGAGACCAAAAAAAACCGGTCTGTTTTACATCAAATGGCGTAACTATTATTAGAATTACATATAATATTACATGAAGATATATATGGCGTCTCGACAAAAATAGATCATTTGACAAAATGTAATTTTTGACATACATAGCCTGGATATCTGTTAAAGTGATTAGATAGCATTGTGGTGTAAAATAGTGGAGATATTGGAGATGCTGGTGTTAAATATCCTAGCATAGTTGGCCTGGATGGAGTCCCCCCTCCCCCTCTCTTCTTCCAACTGTTCCTTCAACACAGCCAGCGTCTTACTGACCAAGTCACTTTGACCTTCACACGTTATATCAGCACAAACATTTCCACGAGGTTGTACTCTTTAAATTCTATTTAAAAGCTTACTTTCCACTTCATTGTCCTTGTCATGAAGCATGCTTCTAGTGTCCAAGGATATAATTTGACACTTTAACGATGGCGATGACAGACTGGAGATCACAGATAAAACGTCGTCATCGAGACGCAATTGGACGTGCAGCCTTTACAAAGAATTATTCTTTCAGAAGTTAGAAGTCCAATAATAGTATGATATGAGTATTGGCATATATTTCTACAGTAGTAATGTCTAAAGAACTATGAAAAGAAAACCATAGATGGGAAATTTTGTACAACATAAACGCTGGTGACCAAGAACATAACAAAAGAAAACTATAACTTAAGGTATGAAAGCAAAATAGACCAATAAAACCTGCAGTCCGATCGATATGCACACATTGGGTAGCCTTAGAGTTTATTTACAATAAAATGTTCTCATCTGTTGAATTTATAACACCCATTCTTATTTCCTTATGTTCAAATCTTGGAATCATTATGCCTCATTTTATATGTAAGTGTTTGTACCGCAGAATCCAGTTTAAATGGCCTTATTGGTGTACTGCTCTTCATATAAAAAAATGAATTTCCATGCTTTTTCATGTAATTATTCGAGATCAACACACAGTTTAACAGTTTGTTTGTTTGTTTGGTTGATAACCACTCACGGTTATTTCATTCACATGACGGTTTACCATCTCAAGAGTTAGGTACACGATTGGCTTTTCTTATACTTTCTCACGTTATTTGGCATGTACAGGCAGCCAGCCAGCGTGTTACGTCACGTGATAAATGATAATAAAGCCAATAGTGCTCCATTTTGCCTCTCAATGGTGGAAGCCTCCTCCTTGACACCACTGGCAACAAACGGAGACAAGAAGGGACCATCGCAAGTACAATAGAAAGACATCACACAAAGAGATCGATTTCTCACTGCCCTTTAGCTCTGACACCACCCGGGCCCCCTTTCAACTACACATCACAATTCACTGTTCTGATATAAAACATAAATTTGTCTTTCGTAAAAATAGCAATGAAACAAAAAACAAACAAATAATTAACACATATAAAACTAAGTTCAATTTAAAACCAATGAAAGCTAATTGGTCACACTCCCCATTCATAAAACATATCATTAAGATGACTAACATTGTCGCTGGTTCGTCGTGGTTTGCCAGCCTGAATTTTTATTTCATTTTAGGCAATACCACCTTACAGGCTTCCTAACAATTTAAACAAAAAACACTAAACACCGAAAGAAATACATTCTTTCGAACACATACAAATTTAATTATAAACAATGAATAGAGGAGTCATAAGTCTTTGATATACTGTTGTTTGGGTTAAATATAACAAATTACTGTTCGGAGTAAACATTTACCGATACCTTATTTTAAAGGCTAGGACAATATATTAACTCCTACAAACTTTCAGCATATCCATTCCTTTAGATCATAAGGTAGTGTCCTTAAGTACATTTGTGAGTTATATTACATGAAGATTTTAAACACATGCAAGAGAACAACACTCTTGTTGTTTTTTAATCCTGCTTGCCCCAGTTTGAAGCGAATGTAGTGATGAAGATAAATAGCTTTTGCAAATTGTGTGCAAAACCTTGCATTGTTATAATGTAAGCTCAGATAGTAAGATAATTTCAAGTACCGGATATTTTGACTAGAAATATCAAGAAAGGTTAATGGGGTTGAATTGATAATCATCAACATATGTACAGAGTTGAGAGAATATTTAAAATATATTATAGACGTATAGCTTAGAAAATGCCTTCTGCAATCCGGAATTAATTTAATAACTATAACAGAAACAATTAATAACTAATGGCAATAGACTATCCGGTGGTGGTAGGCTACTGCATGTTTATGATGGGTTTTTTTTCAAATACTCGAGGGTGTTTAGTTTAATAGAGGAATGTGTTCAGTGTTAACATTAATTACTTTAACAGGGAAAAGCAGTCACCTTGGTGTGACCCCCATGTTATGGGATATTGGTTGTATGTGTTTCACCGTCATACCATTCATATGAAGATATAGTACTTGTCAATCTATCGGTCGTGCTCAACTTATATTGACGGCGGTGTATTCCAATAGTAACTTACACTAACACCACCATTAATACAAAGTGCCCCGATGTGTTGGAAAATTGATCTACCTCCAGTGCTAAGTAAAAATTCTAAACAAACAGCCCCTAACGAGAGGGCTCCATCCAAAGAAAGGTCCCTCCCTTCACGCCACTGACAATGAATCACGAAAACACTAACAATTCAAGAGTCAAAATGGCTCTGTGTTGTCATTCATCTCCAATGGCACCTGGCATAAGACCGCTATTATTCACTTCCGTTTTGTCAGCCTCAAATATAGTTCTTAGTAAAAATGGTGTGAAGTCTTGTTTTGTGAATTTGTTTTTTCGTGGAGTATTTGGTATGGATATGAAGTAATTGAGTGGAGGTTTCTGGTCAGGGTAAAATTATAGCCTAATTGGGTCACATTTGGTGTATTAATCACCATTTGATGGAGGGGTGTTTGGGCTGTTGTTTACATTCCCATTAAACTCAAATTTATCTACGGTCATGAAATGTCAAGGCTTGAACTGGACACTCCCAATGGACCGATTAAAGTATGTGCCAGGGGTTTTTGCTCAACGAACGTTTGGGAGGGAGCTGTGGGGCCAAACGTTAACATTGCGGCTTATGGCAAATTAATGGTGGTCTGGGGCCACCTAGGCAACAGGAAGCTCCCTCCAACACATCGCAGTATTAATGCAGCAAATGTAAAATGCAGACATAGAACAGTAATTTTTCAGGAGAAAACACAGTAATCTAGTCAGATATATTACCGATTATATAACAGACGGGGTCAATGGGCCATGTGCACTGAGCAATATGATAAATAGCCATGTTTCGTTCATTATGGTAACTCACTCAGACATGCGCAGCAATGTGGATAGCTGATTGGTCAAGCAGCACACACCTTCAGTAGTCATTGTTAAAATGGCTGTCCCAATAGAATTTTTACCTTTTAATGGACTAGTGAATAGGAATTGTAAAATAAATCGCAAAAATACAAAATTAATATTATTTGATAGCAAATTTCACGCCCTATTCAATGCCAAGCTACGTTTCTTGAGTTAACCATCGCTTTAAAGTGATATCCACAAGACGATACAGCTGATACATTTGAGCTATAATTCTAGTGATATTTTATGTATTTAATAACTTAATTAAGTTTGTTGTAATTGTCTTTAATTGTGACGAACTATAAGCCTATATATGGACTAGTTAAACTAATGGAAAAGGGCTGTATATGATTGTCAAAGTCACGCATAAAGAACCTGAGATTCCAAGAAGCGACCTTTCGGGGTTTCGTTACATTCTGAGTTTCTTCACATCCGGAGACACGGCTGTCATTTTGTTTCAGATGAATATGTTAAAAACTACCTGTAAGCTGTGTATGTCTTCATGGTTTACTAGTCTCTGTCTCACTGAGAAATACTGTGTTAAAACACCGCTAAATATGTTCACTAACTGCACATGTTTGTCATCTGTTTATGTGAATTCCTTTCACATACTGTGTTAAAAATTCCATCTTCCAAATCTGTATATATATAAATAGAGAGGTATTCTGTAAGGTGTTGTTTGGCTTCCTCTTGTTGGGTTAGACCGGGGACAAAGGTGGGCGTTTACCGGCTAATGCAGCTCGATCACATATTGCTGAGCCTTTACTACACGTACTCTCGCTAGAAGTGCAGACAGGCATGTACACTGTCTATCATTAGTTTTAAAAAAAATAGAATTTGTAATGGAATTTTGTGGATGTAGGTCAGTTGTGTACTTTGACATTTAAATGGGCCACCTTAAAAGAGCTAACGGTGGTAGAGTGGGACACTTTCCAATAACCAACTACGATAACACGAGGCGCTATGTAGTAGGTTATTGTAAAGTATGGAACTTTATGAAAGTATGTCAAACTGTAGCAGCCCTCTACGGTAAAGAAATGCATCACACGATGGCGCACCAGCTACGTCAAAGAAAGTCAACATACAGTAGCCGACAACGACAAGAAAGTCAACATAAAACATCTTGCAACGGTTATGAAATTCTTCAAAGGCAATCAAGGTCAACATGCTATAGCCTGTGATTGTAACGAAAGTGTACTACGGCGATGAAAGTCTACTGCGGCAATGAAAGTCTACTGCGGCAATGAAAGTCTACTACGGCAATGGAAGTCTACTACGGCAATGAAAGTCTACTACGGCAATGAAGGTCAACATACACTAGCAAGCGAGGGAAATGGCAGTCAACATATGCTAGTATGAGATGGCAATGAAAGCCAACATAAATATAGCCGGCGACGGCAATGAAGTCAGCATATGCTGGCAGGTGTCGGCAATGAAAGTCATAACTCAATAGCCGGCGACGACAACGAAGTACATGTGCTGGTGCCTGATGCTGAAGAAAATCAACATATAAAGGCTACTACCAAGTCAAATAAAGAAAGTCAAAACTTGTACCACAGTCCCCTTGACAGTACATAAATACAATGTACGATAACCCTTAAATCAAATCAACTTACACCAGTCACCTTTGGTAAAGAAAGTCAACAAAAAAGTACACAGCTAGCCCACTGTACAGAAAATCAACATGCCCGCTCTATACGATAACCGCCGGCTAGGATAAAGAGAGACAACCTCGATATGACTACACCGGCTAGCTACTGCACTGAAAGTCAACATGCCCGCTCTATACGATAACCGCCGACTAGGATAAAGAGAGACAACCTCGATATGACTACACCGGCTAGCTACTGCACTGAAAGTCAACATGCCCGCTCTATACGATAACCGCCGACTAGGATAAAGAGAGACAACCTCGATATGACTACACCGGCTAGCTACTGCACTGAAAGTCAACATGCCCGCTCTATA
>JARFOD010000298.1:0-11883 GCA_031763545.1 Mopalia muscosa | reverse complement strand
ACACCCGTTATGGTCATAACAAGCACAAGTATGCATCTGGTGGTTTTTGTCGGTAGAATAGCAATGCTATTCCCGTGGGCCGTCTTCCAGACCAAGAAGAAACTCTTGTGTGTTCTGGTCATCCGGGCTAATTTTTTTTAAATATTGATTTGTTACTCTGCAACTTTTCGTTTTCAATAATTTATGCCATTATCTGTCTTGTAAATGTTTAAGAAATGTGTTTAAGACAGTGTAGAGAGAACGAGAATTTTTTTGTTTGTTTTGTTTTGTTTATAAGCCAATCAGATATGGTCTTAATTAACTGATATGGCTCGTACACACTTGAGAGTTGTTATCTAACACACAAGCTTGCTCAGTGGTGACGTTTTTGACATTCTTTGATTACATTACTGGTTTGCATGCCTGCTTGCTAGTCCTAATTCGATGTGCCACCAACGGGTTCGAATCCGCCTGTCGACCATCTGATATATGAATGTGTCCACCGTATTTACAGAAGGAGGAGTCTAAAATGGACACTTTGTCGTCATATAAGTGAAATACCTTTAAGTACGACGTTGAACCTCTAGAATACAAACAAACTTTAACTTGAGTACACATGTGAGATATGATCAATCCTGAATCCCAGTCGATTTGACACTTTCTTGTTTTGTTTTTAGTGGAGTACAGTAATTTCTCTCATTTTTTGTTGTTGCAACTTTAAAATCCACGGAGTTTCTCCTTTATAACAGGTTTACAATTGTTATTCTAATGCCTTAACGGCGCGTCAGGTTTTTCTGCTATTCAGATAATTTTCACCTGTATGACTGATACCGTGTCAGTTCTTTGCTTAATCCCTTCCGTATTTTTCTCAGTTCATGTTTTGGTAGCAAATCCGTTTTTAAGTAGGTCGTACAATTGAAAAAGACAGGTGAGTAATTAAAGCTGATTAATTAACATATCAAATTAATGAACACCAATTATTCTTGTTCTTTCAAACAGTCTTCCATTTTCTAAAGGTGAATTTAAGCCTAACCTGGCACATGCAGCATTGGTATTGACTCGACTCCTGCCTCGTGACAGGACATGACCTCTGACATCATTCTTGAAATTTGCATTTGAGCTTTACTCACTGATTCTTTATTTTGTGATTAAAAATTTTGGATTAATAAAATTATGGTGAACCTTAGCTTAGATAAAAAAAAAAAATTATACCAGTTTAGATGTGAAAGACTGATACAGAACTTGTTTAACAATTCCACTAATATATATATATTTTTTCTATTTGTAGGGATAAATATATTTGCTTAAATACCTGAGTAATACTAATTTTTAACAGATGTTAATTTTATTGAATATTGCAGAAAAATGCTTCTAAACTGTACAACTATACATCTATCTATATTAGACATTTTACCCCACCTGAAAATTTTCCAAGAATTCTATTCCTGATCGTGTTAATACCTTTTTGATCGACCACAGTCGGTGTTTTGGTAGAAAATCCGTTTTTAAGCAGGCTGTGTATAATAGAATCGACGGGTGGCTGATGAAAGCTTATTAATTTGCATATCGAATTAAGAAACATCAATTAATCTTGTCTTTCAAAAGTCTTTATTTTGGTGGATTGTGACTTATTTATAAGGCGGAGTATTTAGGTCAAATCGACGGGCGTCTAGTGCCAGGAAATGACCTGTGACCTAAGAATGATTGACTTCGACCTAAACCGTGATATTTAACAATAGATGAACCAACAACTTAACAACGTAAAGACCAAATTTGGATAAGAGATTTAAGC
Source organism: Mopalia muscosa (assembly GCA_031763545.1). NCBI lineage: Eukaryota > Metazoa > Mollusca > Polyplacophora > Chitonida > Mopaliidae > Mopalia > Mopalia muscosa. Next base: position 10,112 of record JARFOD010000298.1, on the reverse strand, counting down.
TGAACTGAGCAGAGACTATTTGACCATGTTGGTCACATGACAATCGCTACGGCTTGTCAGTTTTTCATGGACCGAATTTACAGTAGGTTAGGAAAATTTAGCCGGTGGTTGGAACTAACAGGCTAACAGGCGACGGGAAGTCGATTTGTTTTAATGTTGTCAAATATTCTCGAGTCTTGTCATTGTTTCTTTCCCGCGTCTTAGGGTGGAGTTTGTTACCCATTGGGCCTGCACGCGGTCATATGAGTGAAATATCCGTAAACATTATAATCAAATAAATAAACAAAATGATTTTTTACGTACAAGCGCAAAAATGTTTAGTACGGGTATTTTGTGTTGTGACTGTGCAGTCATTCCTCGCTCTGTTGCAATGTATGATTTGCAGACGGGTTAACGTAAATCATTCAAACGGAAAATGGACAATGTTTCGCGGTTTTCCCTCTTATGTCCAGTGTTGATTTACCTCATCCAGAGAGGCGCAAACCATCCTTATGGATGGAAAATGCCAATTATCCAAAAACCAACAAACCTACCTTATCCTTTCATTATAGGTATAAAATACTCCAGTTATATAAAAAAATTAAGTGCGAAACAATGTGTTTTCGCAAACGGTAATCTATAATTTAAGTAATATAATTTATGCAAATGAAGAAACGTTAATGTTGTTGGTAGTATGCTTCTGGTTTTAAATATATCGTACACAACCATGTGCCTGGTCTATGTTAACATTTCACCATTGTGATGAACGAATGTAATTTTTTCCCCATTTCCTTTTCGTTTTTTTTTTTACCTGTGGATTCTAATTTTGAGTATATTGCCTGGTACGATGCCGATCGAGACCTAATAAGCTTAAACCTGCCGCTTGGACAATGGTCAGTTCCTCAGGGGAGCTTTATTGTCCACTCATTGTCCGCTCACCTGAGGCTACGGACCAATCCCTCAAGCCATTGTTTACCAAGCTACCGTCAAGCTGAACTTGCTCTTCTGTGACTCGAGAACAAGTCGGTTCTGGAGTAATTATCACCAATCTAAACCACTGTTTAAGTGACAGTCCATTATCCATTAATTTCCAGCAAGTTGGTTAAACAATAGGCTAGTTCCCATTAAACACGTTGATTCTAGAGATAATGGCGATCTTCTACATTTGATTATACCTGGACTAACTGTTCCTTTAAATTAATAAACCACAAGAATTACTGGACCATGATCCTAGTTTCGATCTATCCGATATTCAGTAAATAATCCGAATAACTAGTTTCCCTTAAATATAATCAAACGAAATTGGGCATAGGACAACCAAAGCTTAAATCCTGTATCTGGTCATGTTATGATTTGTTTATACAGCAGATGTTACTTGTCTCTATGTATCACTTGGCGTGAACGCTCTATTTTATATATATGCATTAATGTTTTATCGGACGCACAGGGGTTTATTCGTTTACTATTGACCATTTAACATGTCCCCGACAAATTCCTGCCGTATTTTTTATAAGCTTTAACAATGTTGATTCTTGTAAGTCAAAAAAGTGAATATAGTGTTGAATACGCTTCTCTAGTAGGCTGTGTTATACCGTCATCTGGATAGAGGATGTCCAGTGTGTTATCTCCCACCATCGCCCACAAGTCATCTGTCTCTCTGAATAGACTCGATGGTAGGGATTAGAGAGCTTATCTGTGGGACTGTTCACCACCCGAAGGTGTCCAAGCCGACAAAGGCTGCCCACTTACCAGTTGCGGTTTCTCTCCATAAGTCAGACGTGTTGACAGAGATCTAAAAAATCTATTAGTGAAAAAGAGACGTTCCTCTGACAGTATTCTCACATAAAGCTGATAAACATCTACTAAATGGGACCAGCCATATTGTAATTTACAACTTGAAAAGATTTAGCCCCTAATAGTGACAATCCGTGAAGAATTAAATAAAACCTCTTTTTATTTTGAATTCCATACTATTCTGTGGAGTAATGAGCGCTTACAAAAGACTTGAAGAAGGTAAAACCCCAATTAAAATAAAATGATGCCTATCTTCAGGTAAAGTCAACTCGCGCTCACTTAAGCTCTGTCCTCCATTGTGGGATTTCTTTAGTTATCGCTAGAATAGGTTGCTCTTTAACTTTGATCTCCTCAAATTGGTGACGTGATAGACAGAACCATCTAAGATACCGAATCTTTTTCCGCCAATTAAATCTTTTTTTATATATATTTCTGTTATATGGATAGCTAAATAACATCTTCACAATTGACACCCTAATTATAAATGAAGTGAGGAAATTAAAACGATGCTGTATAACCATTACAATATGTTCGATATCCTCTCGTAAAGCTTCTATTTTTATTAATTCAATCACCACCTTTTTGTGACTGAAAATTGATAAATGCATTATGAAATGTCAATCCGATAAATACCGTTTAATGACATAAAGCACATCTCGTGCCGTATGTGAAGGGTAGCTGAAGACTTCCACGGCTTACCCCTGAAACCACTTCTACAATAAACGTGAGTTATTTCATTCTTTACTATTGGGATTACTTTAAAAAGGTATGTTCAATAAATGCATCAAGGGTTTCAATAGTTATTGCCAAAACTGTTGGTTGGAATTGTGTTATATACATGGACGGTTCCCCAGCGTCGTGCCGCTCATTTCCCAACCGGGCTTTCTGTTGATTATAGAGATGGTCATCCCTGAGACGCTCGGTATAATTGACCCCCAGGCGAAATAGATGACTGCAGCAGATAGCGCTTCATCCTGGATAAAAGCTACCTCCATGCTCATCATATATACCCCATTGATATGAATGGAGAACAAATAGATGAGCACAGCATCAATCAATTAACATGACAGCGGGAGCGATTACTAAGGATAATAAGCGAAACAAATCAAGATAAACAGTCTCATCGTCCAGAAGCTTTACAGTTTATCCCAAAAGATAAGGAGAAATAGACTCACCGTTAGGGACAAATGAATTAAAATCTGCTCCCTGACTCGATATTTATGACCAATATAGATCGAGATTGGGCAGAGGATAACGGTTGGTATTTGACCACCAGTTACACGCCCATTAATTGATGTGATTTACCGTTGTACATCAATCGCTATTAACAATATGTTCTACTCTCTTTATACTACCTGTGTATTCGGAAAAGGCTTTGTAATAAATGTGCTTTTTGTTTTTCTTTGTTGTGCAGGTTTCCGACTACACTCCATTTTCCGTTTAGAATGCAAAGTATCGACGATTCGTTAAAATGTGATTTATTCAGGTGAGATAGTAGGCCTATATCGATTGTTGTCTCAAATACTATATATATTCACGGTTGTTCTTATGCACTATATAAAAGGCAAAACAAAAATATAAACAATATTGCGAAAATGTGGCATGCACTTGAACATCGATATAAAAAAACAACCAAAATACAGACAATGAACATATTACATATATACATGGAATTAAGTATATGAAGTATTTATCATACATTTATCCCAACACGCTTTTAAAAGCTAACTATATTTCAAGAATCCTGCTGACTCCCAAAGCATATTGACGAAGGAAAGTTGGTTGTTTGACATTCAAAAAATACCAAATAATCTTTTACAATTTAATACTATAAGACAGCCCAGACGAAGAGGTTTAGCTTCAGCCAACCACTGTACGGAACCACAGAGTCAGATTTCATATGGACACACTAGAAGCCCAGAGAAGCTGTATGTGCGCGACCCGTCTAACCAAACAGGCCATAACGGTCTGAAGAGGTATTGAGTGTGAGTGGTCAAGCGGAAGGCAATAAGTAAACGGCGGAGGGTTAACTTGACAGCGTATGTTCGGACACTCGTGTGAAGTGCGGCTCAAGTGCATTGACTCCATCCTCACCATTCAACATTTAAAACCTTTCTTTTCATGTCCGCCGACGCAGAAGTAATGGCTCGTTTTCACAACCATGAAGAAAATTGCTTCGCTATTTTCACAAATAAGTAATATATGGCACCTGTCCAGCGAATAATCAATATTATATTCACACATCATAAAAAAAAGAAGAAAATAAAGCTGAAAAATAACAATTGATACCGTTATTGATACAAATCTGGATAGATTGCTTCGAATAAATACAATTTAATTATTGCCATAATTATATTACTATTTTATTAAAAATTGTCTTTATGTCAATTTATTTTTATGACGTACGCTTTTGGCTTCTACCACCAGAACTGATGCCATTTGATAGCTTTTTAGGCGAGTGAGTGTGTGAAAAGCGATAGATACTACCAGACTACTTTTCGTGTCATCTTGATTGTAAATGTTTCTATGCATTTGTTTAACGCTATACTTACGCTTATTTCTCTTATATTACGGCTTACCAGCGGTATTGGTGAAATACCCACTCTAGGAAAAAACTGACAAAAAACATAGCGGTTAGACAAGAAAATCACATGACACAATACAAAGACATCGATCACAAACAGATCGGCTTCATTATGCACCTTAGCTCTCTGAGGTCCAGGAAACTTCATCCATACCACACGCTCTATGTATTTTTCATTTCGTATTAAAGTGACATATAAACTACGTTGACTTATTTAGTTGAATCAATTTTATGAGGACATCCCTATAAGATTAACAACACGATATTTTAAGGAGTGTATATTCGGGGATCCAAGTTACGCAACCGAACAAATCCCGATCGTTATCATGATCATTTATCACAGGTAAGTACCGTATCATTTCACACACACACTGGATATCAATTCCCTGTCACTTTGTAAAGCTGTGTAAATCTGTAAGAAAATATATCTTGAGAGCTCCTTTATATTATATAATAACATGTTTTTAGCAGAGAGTATGAAATATTATCAGATTTGATCTTTAATCTTTCAAATCACACTGTTCACTTAGTATTCGCATCTGGTTTTGGACAGACTTGCTTTGATCGCGATAACCGCAGTTCTGTTAAGTTGTGATTGTGATGAATGATATTTTTCGCCCTCGCGTTTTAAACACTGAAAGTTTGGTCTCCTTTTTCATGCCCGACATACCTTTACGTGAATACATAGTAATATATCACTTTATACTTGACAATAAAACTACAAAAATACTTTTTTTTTCTGATTCACAGTGAATTAGAAATATATCCTGGGGTGAATGGACAGTTAATTCTTAGATTGTATCTTCACAAAATCACTAGATAGAAGAAATAATTCACCTGATCCGATGTAAACACATTTGACAGGGAGGTTCAACTAATGGTATACGGAATATAAATCCCAAAAGCGACATAAATTCATTTTGAATTGCACAGGAGTACTGTTGAACAAGATCTGGAATAACATTTCACGAGGTCATGGGAACGGCTAGTAAAGGTTGAACTCGATACAGCCAGCTCACAAATCATTTAATGTCCACAACCTATTCATAATGAACCTGTATAATGGTGTGAAGACCCTTTTTAGTATACAATTGTGATCTCTCGCCGCCACAGTTCTTACCATATTAGTAATAAAATAAATCTTATAATCTTATCAAATTGTGTCCATAAGCAATAAATCTAACACAAATCCGATAACCCTGAACCTGACATCTACGCGATAGTGGTTAATGTTTCTTATATACTTTGCTGTTTCCTTGTTTGTTTGTTTTGTTTTTTGTTTTTGTTCTTGTATTTGTTCTTGGGGCAATTATCATTTATTTATCTTCAGCAGTTTCCTCGATATCCATGTTACGATGTGTATTATACTAAGCAATAAGAATAAATGAACAGAACTTTCTGCTCTTTCTCCTCTTACAAAACATTAAAATTGTTTCAAAACAATAATAATTAATACCAAATCTCCACTGGAATCTGGCGACCATTTTTAACAATATTACTGCATCTCTGATTGGATCAAAGTATTTTTATATTCCTATGAAACAGTTTTCGCCATGACAAGTTATTTATTCTTCTAATCGGACAGCCAGAGTCGTGTGTCTGCTTTTGTTCGTGGCAAGAGTGAGAGGGTGTCGGGCTATAAGTTTTACTGGAGTCTGAGTGCCGTAACAACCGCTAGCCACGTGGCCCGTGACATACACACGTGTGTCATCTTTCACTGTAACTAACAATGTCACGTGTTCAATAAAACTATACAAACTCAATTACTACTTTAAGATGTCAATTTCCTGGTTAACCTCAAAACACGTGTCACCTGTCAACGACTATTCAATGCTGTTTTTTAGAGACATACCGCTAATCATCTGGGTAAATCCTCCTGAAATCAACAACTAGACACATCATATATTGACACTACTTCATCACACTCAACTCAATGACAAGTCTCGTGGCTACAAATAAAGCAGATATCAACAGTTGTTTGAAGAGTCTTGACAAATAAACTGAACACAAGACCGATTGAAATTTCACAAAACCAGGTGACATGCATTTCCGTCAAATCGATTAAACAGGTATGCCAATAACTGCTGATACATATTTTCGATATCAAAGTACCTGTCTAATTGTTTGAATGATCCGTGGTTACACATGATCAGAAATGTTCCACGTACGTTGCGGCTTGCATATGCGTTGTGAGTTCGACCTACCGTATACGAAACTGAGAGCAGCGTGGTGATGTATGTTTTAATTTAAACACAAACAGGACCTCAAAGCATGTCACAATTTCCCATGAAAATCTGTAAACGATATGATTTCGGTTACTTTCTAGCCCACAAAATCAGAGCGTATATTATCCGGGCCTGTGACCATATATTCTACGCTTTTCTGACAGCAGTTGTCAATTATCACATCACACCAAAACACACATTTCGTCTTGTATTGTTTGTTCGTTTGGGGTTTAACGTCGTACTCAAGGCTATTTCACCAATATGACGACGGATGGTCCACTTCACACTGGTTCGTGTCTTATTACGGTGGAAAACCGAGAGGAAACCGCGTAAAACCCACCCCAGCGATTGCCGGAGCCACAACATGTGACTGAATCATATACCTGATGGTTGACAGACGGACTGAACAGTACATCGAAGCAGGACTGGGCAGCGCACATGATACCACTACGCCACGGACGCTGGCATTTCGTCTTGTAAGAAGCATAAAGATTAACTTTCGCCTTAGAAACCAGATACGCACATCAGATATGTTAAGTATTATTGAATTTAATTATTATATTATTGACTGCATCACATGGTGGATCATGGTGTTTTGTTTGTTTGTTTGTTTGTCAACACGAATGGTCTGAGAAAAGGATTAAATACGGCACACGAATACTGAGTTGTAAAAAAAAAATGTATTTTTCTTGTCCAGTTCAATGTTTATGTCTGTTTAATTCGCTCATGCTTTGTCGCTTTCATCAAGATCAGTGACGGATAACTCGAAAGTCTTTATCTGCATATTCGTTAGAGTTACGTCCCTTGAATCGTCATATTTTTCTTCAGTTGAGCTAGCTTCGTCGTCACCTGAAATAAAAATAGTTTTTGTTTTAATTTGATCAGCTATCATACCTTAAAGATTAGTCAGGTAAAGATCATTTGTACTACATTATCTTTATAGCATGAAGAATGCTTTGCCATATTTTATCTTACTGTTGGTTCAACATGACGGTTGTTCGTTTGGTGGCTATTTAAAGCCTGGTTATCGTAGCACAATGTATAGGGCTAATTCCTCCGTCTTAGCCCAACGTCCCGCCAATCTCAACCCGTGGCGCAAATTGAAAATTAATCCGCCAGCCTCTCAAAATATATATTTTAATTTTTTTCTGCTTTTTTTTCTAGATACGCTGAAAATAATGACTAGAATTTCACCTACTTGCAATATTTATTTTATGACCGTTTTGAATCTTATTATGGCAAAGGGGATAACTTATTCGTGTAAACTCGAGCGAGAAACTCAGGTAAAACTTTATTTAACGTCAGGAAAGAAAGAAGGAGCTAGATTATTGTGACTTTTGTATTAAAAAAAAATCAAAGAGAAATCAGATATAAGTTTTGAGAGGTCGGCGATAGCGACGGATCAATTTCCAACCTTCATCATGGGTTGAGATAGGCCTAACCCTAACCCTAGGGCTAAGACGGAGGGAATAGCACTATTCATTGTTCTGGGTTATCGTAGACCCAGTTATTCGTCACATTCGTTCTATCACTGCTATTATGTGTTCAATTAAATACTTTCCAAAACAGTTTGGTACACTGAATTTACTAATACATTTATTATATCAAATGCTATCTTAAATCACCCAGTGGTCTCATTAAAAATGTGGAAATATGAAAGAAGAATCAGTTGCCGAATCACCATTTTCCTCTATCCGGCCGTGAATAAATATTTGAAATTGTCAACGAAGAACCGATAATTTGCGTGTATTACACATACTGATGGATACAAGCTCGACTTGATGGTGATATAAACGCTCGTAGGCCTACTTAAAACAACTGTAATCGCCTAGATTCGAATAGGTATTTCATTGAGTCAACATTAATCACCCTATCTTCAAAGTCGATTCAGAGTATATTTATTTTTGTCATAAATTACACCACGGATACTTATATCTTTACTAACCGTTCAAGGAGTTCCAGACGAGTCGGTGAGAGTCTGCTTTCCTTTGATTGGCTCCTAGCATTAACTCCTCCGCGGAAGTCACGTTCAGCGGTTCAAATAAACCCTGGTGTGTAAGAAAGGTAGGTGCTAACATATCAGGTATATGGACACACAGTTTGATGCTCTATCGTGTTGTTTAATAGTTTTAAAATTACAAAAAACCTGGTGCGATTCCAATTATGCATGTATGAAGACAAATACTCAAAACAAAGTTTATAACAAAACATTACAGCCAGAGACAGCTGTATGTGTCAGAGGAAAGTGTATACCTAGGTTGATGCAACTTCAGCATAAACAGGTTGTAAAAATCTATTGCTTGTAGGCATATAGTGACAGAACAGGTTGGCCATATGCATAATAATGTTTTACAGAAGACAGTCAGAACGTATAAAGCAATGTCGATAACAAAACAGTACAGCCCGAGAGACCTGTTTGTGTCAGTGTCAGTGGAGAAAATTTTATATTGTTAGTACAACAGAGACATGTACCAGTTGATAACAACAGTGTTTATCTCCATCTTTTGGCCGCCAGAGATAGATGGGCATGGGAAGAATGATTGTAGTTTTTACTGTCAGAGAAACATGGGCATGGATAGAATGACTATTGTTCTTACCGCCAGAGACAGATGAGCATAGGTAGAATGACTATTGTATTTATCGCCAGAGAGACATGGGCATGGGTAGAATGATTGTTGTTTTTACCGCCAGACAGATGGGCATAGGTAGAATGACTATTGGTTTTGCCGACGGAGAGACATGGGTATGGATCGAATGATTGTTGCTCTTACCACCGGAGACATGGGCATGGGTAGAATGACTGTTGCTCTTACCACCGGAGGCATGGGTAGAATGGCTGTTGCTCTTACCACCAGAGATACATGGGCATGATTAGAATGACTGTTTTATCGCCATAGAGACATGTGAATGGGTAGAGTGACTGTTGGTTTTATCGCCATAGAGACATGTGAATGGGTAGAGTGACTGTTGGTTTTATCGCCAGAGAGACATGTGAATGGGTAGAGTGACTGTTGGTTTTATTACCAGAGAGACATGAGCATGGATAGAATTGCTGTTGATCTTACTGGCAGAGAGACATGGGTAGAATAACTATTGTTCTTACCGTCAGAGATACAAGGGCATGACCAAAATGACTATTGATTCTACCACATGGTCATGGTTAGAATGACTATTATTCTTATCTTCAGAGATACAAGGGCATCGGTAGAATGATTGTTGCTCTTACTGCCAGAAACACATGGACATGGGTAGAATGACTGTTACTCTTACCGCCAAAGAGCCAGAGAGACATGGAAACAGGTAGACTGACTGTCGCTCTTACTGCCAGATACACATGGGCATGGATAGAATGACTGTTGTTCTTACCGCCATAGAGATGGGCATGGGTAGAATGACTGTTGCTCTTACCGCCTTAGAGACATGGGCATGGATAGAATGACTGTTGCTCTTACCGCCATAGAGATGGGCATAGGTAGAATGACTGTTGCTCTTACCGCCATAGAGACATGGGCATGGAAGAATGACTGTTA
>JARFOD010000287.1:0-11884 GCA_031763545.1 Mopalia muscosa | reverse complement strand
CAGGATTTGATGACTCAACTGGTACTTGTGATCCTTTTTAATGGATGATAACCAGAGTTACGATCAGATTATGAAAAGGGAAATTAATGTATTGTATTACACACAAAAAGTTTTACTTATTTTTAGAAACATACGAACAAATGAACAAAATTGAATTAACTATTTAGTTAAGCAATCAATGAATGAATCAATGAACAAAAAAACGGATGAGTGGATGAATCAATTAATAAATTAAATAACAAATTAAACAAAAATAAATAAATTAATATAGACTTTTTATCATTCACCTAAGCAGAGACGGACGATGGTGCCTCCGTGAAGAAGGAACAGGGTATGGGCGGAAAGATTGAGAAACTGTTAACAACAATCACCACCGAAATTTTGCTCTCAACAAGGTTAAAAACAAACACGGACGATTATTCCTCACTTACCCATGACACGTTTCAAACTTCATCTGCTTCACTCGAAACATCTAGTACACAAGCGGTGAAAATGTCAACCTCAGCTCCTCAAGTCGGGACTCGAACATCAAAGCAGCCAGAGGAGCGGTCATCCGTTTGTTCTGCAGAGGGGGTCATTCTTACAGACAAGAAGGGCACGATACAGTCAGCAGGGTACGGAAGAGGAGTTTACCCTGTGAATACTGTCTGCAGGTGGATTATCAGAGGTGTACATAATGAGGTTTGACCATAGCTTTCTGTATTTGTTTAAATTTATAATTTCAATTATATTAAAATACTTTAACTCAAAATAAGTTTATTTTGAATGATAACAAAGACGTCATAATGTCCGAAACACATCCACTTAGTTATTATTTTATTTTATTATTATTTTTTTTTTTTGTCGTTCGCAAAATAAAATATTAACAGCATGAGTTTTAACAGATTCTTATTCAGTACATTCTTCAGGCGGTAACCTTGTCAGGGAATCGAACCCTCGGTCTTGAGACGGTTTTGTGTACTAGGTCGGTTAACCAAGTGTTCTAGGTGGCTAAATTGTCTGCTGGTGACTTGGTGCCTGTCCCGGAGTGTTTTGGTTTCGATTTTCGGACGGCTCTCAATCTGCAACATTTTCTGAACTAAAATCTGTTCGAACTCAGAAAGTGTTATCTCAAAATAACGAAAATCCTCAAGATATATACGAAGCTCTGTTTGTTTTGGCTTATTTTTGCATTCCTGATAATAATGGGGATTTCATATGAAATGTTACAATTGTTATTTTATAACTGATGATTGTCATTGTGTAGTAGTTGTAAATGTTGCAAAGGTATATGTCTTGACTGTTACATGCTAGAACTAGAGATCCGTTATCCGTTGAATGACTCTTTCAAAGAAACATTGCAATGAATGCCTGTTTCAAGGGAACATTGCAATGAATGCCTGTTTCAAGGGAACATTGCAATGAATGCCTCTTTCTAAGAAACATTACAGTGAATGTCTCCTTCAAAGAAACATTGCAATGAATGTCTCTTTCAAAGTAACATTGCCTCTTTCAAAGTAACATTGCAATGAATGCCTCTTTTAAAGAAAAGTTGGAATGAATGCCTCTTTCAGAGAAATTTTGCAAAAAGATTTTATTTTGTTGAAAAATTTCAAACGAAAGGAAATTGTTAAATATCTTTCCAGAAAGTCCGTCTCAGTTTTCTGGACCTACAATTGGAATTGGAAAAGAATTGCAAATGGGACAGTGTTGGAGTTTATGATGGGATTACAGAGGATCCTTCAAGCCGCTTGGGTCTCTACTGTGGAGCAAAAATACCTAACCAAGTTTCTTCCAACGGAAGCGAAATCCTTGTGGTTTTCCGGTCGGACAGGATCGTGTCTCTCCGTGGATTCAAACTAAATTATGCCATATTTTCTGATCAACCAACGTACGGTGAGCAAACTGCTAAATAATAAATATCTGACTTTTCAACTTGTTTTAGCAGAGTATTAGTTTCGTTTTGGAGAATTATCTCATGTGATCCTATCGTGCTTACTATAATACAACAACTACATTAAATGGTAATCGGGGTATTCCTTGAAGGGAAGAAAGGTTGCTTGTGGAAGAGAAATTATACCGGTCTTTTTTCAGTCGGGCTTATTGATTGGTCAAAACTATTTTGAAACAGCTAGATTTGTGGAACTGATAATTGTTTGGAGACTCCCTATCCTGTAGAGGTCCTTATGAGAAACTAAACTAGCATTCTTTATTGGTCGCAGTTATTTTGAACCAGCTTGATTTATGGTGACTGTTTACGGATTCCTAATCGCTTTAAAATGTTTTATCTGTGTCAAAAAAACGTATACTGGTGTTTTTTCGGTATCTATGTTGGCCAAATTTGGCAATAGCCATGTGGTGTGGAACTATTGTCTGTTTTCGGATTTATATCGTTCAGAATTCTTTCTCTGTGTTTATAATAGGCCTATATTTTCTTTAGTAGGGTTTCTACACTGATTACAAATTTCCAACTCCAAATTTATGTTAACAATCGCTCCGAGGTTCTACTTGTGATCGATAACTGATTCGGTCTGACTATTTTGAACGTCCGTGTCGTATTACACTATTTCTTTATATTTAAACGGAAGACTTTTTAAAGATCATCGTCTTCGCTTGTCGGAAAATCTTTTGTTTAAAACCTTCTTCAAGGTTTTCTTTATTATCTAAATGCTGCTTTTTATCTTTCTAAGACTGTGGGATAAAAGCGGCATCAGGAACACGCTTGGACTATCGCATATTTGGGGGTTCTGCTGTGGACAGCGGGGAAACACCTTGGCAGGTTTCAGTTCGCCGCGATGGAAACCACGTGTGTGGAGGCGCAATTCTTAGTCCGGTTTGGATAATGACAGCTTCCCACTGTGTTGACATGTAAGTGTTTGAATGACCCAAACGGTAGTTCTATGCCTTTGAATCAAGTAACACCGAAAAGTCCTGTGTTTCCTTAATTTTTAGATTTGACGTTGAAACAGTTTCAATTATCTGAATATTTAAATGACCACATAGTACTACCTTTGTTTTGGACCAACTCAAATATACATTTACGCTAATTCCCGTATATATTATCACTAAATACACTTTTAGAAATATAAGTAATAATCTCATGTTATAGATAAACTCACACAGGTACGTTTATAAATAGATCTTTACCCCAATTGACCTATGCATGTGCTGTTGTTTCTTTGTAGGATACAGTTGGCTCCATTTAGGGTAACAATTTTAGCTGGGTCGGCTCTGGTGTCTGGGGGGTCAGAATACGCCCAAATTGCTCGAGCCTCCGAGATTCTTCTCCATTCATCTTATCGTTATGGTAAATCAGGAGATTTAGCTCTCATCCGCCTTCTTCGACCAATCAAACTGACTGAGTTTGTTGTCCCGATTTGTCTTCCGGGGACTCTGACTTTAACTGATTTCCACAGCTGTTACATTGCTGGATGGGGAGCCACTGAAAAGCAGGGTAAGACAAGTAGGTGTCATATTGTTTTATAGAATTTGTTTGTTGGGTTGAGATTTAGCAGGTTATTTCGCACTTTTGACAACGGGCCAGTCCAACAGGCGAAGAACCCCACCCTATATCTGGCAAAGGCAACGAACAAGGACAAGAAGGACAATCACAAGCCGCCACAACATATATCATCCTGTCCTGTCCTATAGCTTTGACGACTCCCAGCTACCCACAACATATGAAAGACAAACGAGTTGCACGTGTTTCTTATATACTGATATTAAGTCACTGCATCTTCTTTGATTTATTCAATCGCTGGATCTTTATTGAATAAAGTTGACCAATTATCACACATTTGTCTTATAAGAAGAGATAAGTCACCATAAAAATGCCCCGTATAATAAGGGTGGCTTCATGGCTACGGTATCTCCGACATAGTCCACCGCTATGCCGCATACGTCGCCATTATGCTATCATATTGTCGATTATTTTAAATGGACTTTTTTGTACACTGGTGTCGGGTAGTCATCTTATTCATTTTATTGTATGAAACTTTGTGTCTCAATGAATAATCATCAGCTAACCTAGCTGCATTATCTTTAGTGTATCAGCTTTCTTTTCATCAATAAAAGTTCTAACATCACCATGAAATTTTTTTTTTTTAAATCTTGTTCCTTCGAAAATAAAAGGGGACAAAAACAAATTACAAAAAAGCCGAAACAACTTTTGTTTTTACAATGTTACCAGATGGTGAATACAAGAAGCCATCTTCACAACTTCATCAGGCTGATGTTGAGATATGGTCACAAGCAGATTGTAAAGCAGCTTATCCTGACCGGATAACTAAATACATGTTTTGTGCTGGCAACAATGAGGGAAAAATAGACTCCTGCAAGGTAAGTTACGGCAGTCCGTCATGTATATCAAAAATGTCAATGCGTTAGTTCCGACAGTCCGTCATGTATATCCAAAGTGTCAATTCGTTAGTTCGACAGTCCGTCATGTATATCCAAAGCGTCAATTCGTTAGTTCCGACAGTCCGTCATGTATATCCAAAGTGTCAATTCGTTAGTTCGACAGTCCGTCATGTATATCAAAAGCGTCAAGTCGTTAGTTCGACAGTCCGTCATGTATATCAAAAGCGTCAAGTCGTTAGTTCCGACAGTCCGTCATGTATATCCAAAGTGTCATCCACTTCGTAAGTTCCATCAGTCCGTCATGAATATTCAAAGTGTCACTTCGTAAGTTCCACCAGTCCGTCATGAATATTCAAAGTGTCGCTTCGTAAGTTCCATCAGTCTGTCATGAATATTCAAAGTGTCACTTCGTTAGTTCCGACAGTCCATCATGTATATTCAACGTGTCCATCCGTTAGTTCCGATATTCCGTCATGTATATTTAATCTGTCAATTCGTTAGCTCAGGTAACCCGTCAAGTGTATCCAAAGTGTCGTTTCGATAGTCTCGGTGTCTGTCACGTATATCCAAAATGTTGATATGTAAGTCCTTGTAGTCCGTTGTGTATATTCTAAGTGTCATTTCGTTAGTTCCGATAGTCCGTCATGTATATTCAATGTCTTGATTTGTTAGTCCTTGTAGTCCATCATATATATCCAAAGTGTCGTTTCGTTAGTTCCCGTAGTCTGTCATGTATATCAAAAGTGTCGTTTCGTTAGTTCCATAGTCCGTCATGTATATTCAAAGTCTTGATTTGTTAGTCTTTGTAGTCCATCATATATTCCAAAGTGCCGTTTCGTTAGTTCCCGTAGCCCGTCATGTATATCCAAAGTGTCAATTCGTTAGTTCCGGTAGCACTTCATGTATATCCAAAGTGTCGTTTCGTTAGTTCCGGTAGCCCATCATGTTTATCCAAAGAGTCAATTCTTAAGTTCCGGCAGTCCGTCATGTATATCTAAAGTGTAGATTCGCTAGTTCCGGTAGTCCGTCATGTATATCCAAAGCGTCAATTCGTTAGTTCCGGTTGTCCGTCATGTATATCCAAAGTGTCAGTTCGTTTGTTCCGGTAGTCTGGCATATATATTCAAAGTGTTGATTCGTTAATTACTTTTTTCCGTCATGTGTATCCAAAATGTAAATTCGTAAGTTGCAAACAGTCAATTCGTTGGTTCCGGTAGTCCGTTATGTATATTCTACTGTCAAATTGTTAGTTCCGGTAGTCCGTCATGTGTATCTAAAGCGTCAATTCGTTGGTTCTGATAGTCCGCCATGTATATCCCAAGTGGCAATAGTAAGCTAAGGCAATACGTTATTCATATATCCGAAGTGTCAATTTTCAAGTTCGGGCATGCAATCGGTCATGTATATCCAAAGTGTCAATTTGATTCCGCAATTCATCATGTGTACGTTCTATACCAAGTGCCAGTAGTATTATAAGTAAGTTATCGTAGTCCGTCATTTGTATCTAAAGTGACAATTCGTAAATTCCGGCAGTCCATAATGTGTACCCAAAGCGTCATCAATTCCTAAAGTCCGGCAGTTTGCCATGCATAAATAAAGTGTCGAAACGTATATTCCGACAGTCCGTCATTTCTATCCAAAGCGTCAGTTCCTACGTTCCGGCAGTTCGTCATGTATATACTAAGTGTCAATACGTAAGTTCCGGCAGTCCCTCATTTGTATTCAAAGTGTCAATTCGTAAGATACGACAGTCCGTCATGTATATTCCAAGTGCCAGTACGTAAATTTTGGCAGTCGATTATACATATATCCAAAGTGTCAATTCGTAGGTTGTTGCATATATATTTGACCTATATGGAGTAACAATTGTCATTTCTATTAGTCAAATTAGTACTCTAATCCATCTTCAGGAAGTGAAATAATCTTTATGGTTTACCTGTCCATATAGGGTGACAGCGGAGGGCCGTTGGTGTGCCGGGGAGCATCGGACAGCAGGTGGCAGAGTGTCGGTATAATCAGCTGGGGTGGCCAGTGTGGTCAGATGGGACAGCCAGGAGTCTACACAAACTTACAGGATTATATCAGTTGGATACGTGACGCTATCAATCTGGAGGGTACGATTACTATTTTATGCCATTCTTGTATTTTTCTTTTTAAATATTTTATTCAGCTTTAGATATACATGAAAAATATATATCAAGGAAGGCATAAACAGGTGACTAGCACCTATACTAGTTATACCCCCAGAACATGATATTTACAATAATTAAGACAACGGGTATTAATTGAACGAATATTGAAAAAAACTCAGTGTTAAAAAATTTGATGGCCTGACATAGACGTGTGCGTTTCTTCCTTTTCTGTTTCAATTTACATTGGGAAATTGGATAGCGTGTTAGTCTATGAAATACATTTATATATCATAGATAATAATATTTCATATATGATGTTCACAACAATTCTATTACCGGGTATTGCAGTAAAATATGGATTGGGTTTGTGTTAGGAATATACAGTTAACATTAAGAAACGATAAAACAAAATTGTGTGCTTTTCAATATTATAAAAGTCTGTTCGTCAATTTCAGATCAGAGAGTGACCTGTTCCTTTGATGGTCCGGCCATGTGTGGTTACCAAGATATTTCACTTGGAGCGTTGTCATGGCGACGACGAGACGCGCGGTTTCCGGTTCCTGGATTTTCTTCAATCAGACTTACAAAAGGTAGGATTAAGCTCCATCCATGTTCCAGGTATATAAGACAAACCTTATCAATCCACTGCAGTGAACTATCGCTATACTTACTGGGACTCGGAACCAGGAACGTTGGATGTTTTGCCTAATTTAGTAGTCTGATCTATTTGCAATAAAATCGGGAAAATAATTGTGTGGAGAAAAGGCCATTCATTTATTTTACTCTTTACATTTTAATTCTTAGGAAACCCAGCTGCTGGAATAAAGAAACACAGCGAAGGCATCAACATAATTTTTTTTATATTTATGTATAGGAAATACTCCTATTCTTAAACTATTCTTCTCTGGAAAAGAAATAAAATATTTTTATTACTTTACTTGTCTTTTACAGGATACTATCTTCATGTTGATGGGCCTGTAGGACCTTTAAGCTACCCCGCCATCTTGCTTTTCCCTGAGCAACAATTCCCCAACCCGAGTTGCCTGACATTTGCATATGCAATGTCTCATACGCGTGTGGTGGAGCTTGGTCTCGTGGCGGACGTACACGGTGTGAATCGCAGTCTCTGGTCGGTGATTGGTCGATTCCAGCAAGACTGGCATAATGCCTCTGTAGATATCCCAGCTGATGTCGAGAAACTCCGTCTTGTTTTCAACACAGACCAATTTTCTCGTGATTTGGTTGCCGTTGATGATATTCATATCAGAGAAGGATCGTGCCCAGGTATGTTGTATACAGCCATTATTGGATGTACCTGTTAGGAAGTAATTGTCGTCGTATTTGCGCCACTGGTGTTTAATGATTCTTTGAAAACGTTTTTTGAATATTGTAAGATTAAGGGAGATCTGTGTTGAATACTTAAATTGACCAATCACAGAGCTGCTTCTTAGTTCTGGTTTGTAGAAGCCGAAGATTTCCGCCGACGAACCGAAGCTAATTCCGAAGCTTATTTACCTAATTAACAATATATGCTGAACGCCAAACTAATTAACCCACAAAACTTTGAACATGTTAAGTCTAAATCTAACAAATACCGATCTCACGATGCTACACACTGTTCTTTAACAGACACGTAAGCTCAGGCGATGTGGCCAACCATTTTTATTGGTAGACTTATAGGCATATATACGTGGGTATAATCATAAAACATTTTCAAAAGTATTTCTGGTTTCAAAAATGTACAGGTACGCTTTTTTGGTTTCAGAATCGGTGTTGAATTGTGATTTCAACCTGGGAAATACATGTGAATACTCTTTGTTAGGCAGTGGTACAAACAAGTGGAAAATAATCAGCCACAAATCACCCAATACAATATCAGGTAAAAACTTTTCAACCCTTTGTATAATGCAGGGACCTGTACAATGTATCCACTGTTACTATACCCCCATACCACTTAATTGCCCTGCATGGTTGTACCGCTCCCATACATATGATCAGCGCATTTATGTACCCTGCACATATTCACATTAATCCCAGCACCCGAAACATATTGTCAAGCATTCTCTGAATACCATATACACCCTAGCTCCCATAATGTCATACAATCCTCTGATAATGCCTGGCACTTTCTCATATATATGCCCTGCACATTTATGTCACACACACCCATTCTTGATGCCCGCACCACTCATATATGCCTTATATCTCATTATGTATGCGACAGTATGCCCCACATCCTTCTCAAATATGCCGAGCACCTCATCATGTATGTCATACATGATTCTCATACATGCCGTGCATACACACCCTCCTAATGTCTTGCACCCCATCTGATCATGTTGTGACCCTCAAACCTTCTCACAATGACATAATGCCCTACATCCCCTCCCATATATAGGCCTACCCTCTCTCATAATCCCCAGAACCCCCTCTCATAATGCCCATTACCCTCTATCATAATGCCCTGATAACACCCTGTACCCTATCTCATAATGTCATGCACAACTTCCCATCTGTCCTGCATGCAGATCATGAAGGTATATAGGCTAGTAAACGCTTTTGCATCTGAGTAGGTTTATTAAAGATTAAATCATGATTATAACACAGTATAATCATTCTTCTAGGAAAAAACCAGCCAAATATCAAATAGGCAAGGAACTTGGGAACAATAAAAAAAAAGAATCTCGTTGCATTAGAAAAGAGATATTGAAGAGAAAAAAAACAATCATGAGGGTCATATATGAAATTTTTCATATATTCGTTTAAGTAATGAGGGTCGACGGTCCGGAATCAACTACCATAACATGTCATTCTCTAAATGATTTGTGTATTTGTTATTTACAGATTTCGCTCTATCGTCTGGAGGTTACATCGGCTCTCCTGAATCTCCTATCAGCATTCAGTCTCCGCTGTATCAAAACGCTATACCAATCTGCTTCCAATTTATTATAAAAAGCCATGAACTGAATGGATTAATCAAACTGACAACAACAACACAACATGGCAACCGGACTTTTTTTGGAGAGACGCTGACAGAATTTCGGGTCACATCTAATCCAACATGGCGGCCAGTGTCTGTGAACATTCCCAGCAGTCCATATGACCATAGATTCATATTGGAGTTTATTAAATTTACTGGACCCGGTGATATATTATTGGACAATTTTAAAGTTTATCAAGGAAACTGTATTAGCTAAAAAAAACTGTTTGAATTACTTTACAAATGATTAGTGTCACTGTCAACTGTGTTTCATTGTGTGGTCCCAAAACACGTTAAAACTTGTGTATCATATTCCATTTGTGGTTTGAAAAATCAAATAGACAATCATTGTGTATACTTCATGATTTGTTGATCTCTAGATGTGACAGGTAAAATTCAAGATATCTAGGCCTACTTGTATAAATTCATTCTGCTCCATCTTATGTTTAAAAAACTTACGAAGAGTAAAATCGTGATTACGTTAATAAGTTATTTAGCTTTTGTTTTTTTTAATCTTTTTTCGAGTTTATTTTAGTAAAACGTAATTCGAAATTTTATTAGAAACAGTAAAATTTTAGCATTTCAAGGAGAGGATAGCTAAACAGATACTTTCGGATGCCATCCAATCAGAATGGAGATACCATTCGAATGAAATAGACAATCAAAACACAGTGTGGCAGCTGGGCTATATACATATAATATACACGCACGATCTTAGTCGGATTAACGTGTCCTGACTTCATCACTGACACGTTAATTTGTATGGTGCCACGCTCCTGTGTTGTTGACTTTGATGTGTAAACGACTTTCTGATTGGCTGCTTGGTTCTACAATAGTCCAGTTAAACCTTCGCCACGTTTCTGTCGCGAATTGAAGCAAGGGATGCAATATGGAAGTTTGGTCGTATGCATTTTAACCCTTGTACTGGGAAGATGAAGGTATGGATGCTTACTTATTGAACTGAAATAAAAACAGTTAATAAGAAGTAAGCTTTAATTAAACAGGGTTTGAATACATGTTTCATCAATTCGACTAAAACTATACATATCTGTGGCGACTAATATATGTACATCATTAGATAACACACTAAACATAAATCTAGAGATAGCAGAAATCTGTAAAGAAAAGATAAACCTTATATATATGCTAGATCCAATCTAAACTGTAATGATGGTCCAATTAAACATGCTGTACTTCAACATTTTGTTATGGAACTATGGCGGTAAATTGTTATGTATTTCCTGTTTGTCTTCCAAATGTGCAAAATAAAAAAAGTTATGTTGTTCCTATAAATATAGTGACTGAATAAAGACTGTATTTCTCTAATAAGAAAAAAATAAAACAAGCAAAATGCTGATGTGAAAATATGCATAAACCACTGCCGTTTTTCTTAATCGCTGAATAAACTTAGCTTTGGACTTTAGAATCGCTCCCCGCGACTCTTGTGGATTCTCTATTATTCCAACAATTTGGTTAAAATTGAAGACAAAGGATATGTATTTGTTGGATTATCAAAAGTTTGCCTAACAAGGACATTGGCGTCAGCATACGGCTTCATAATCAATTGTGTGAAATAGCTTCTGCGCGCAGACTAGATAAAGCTTTTGTTCTTTTCTCCATAAATGTTAACTGGTTTTCAACTTTGGTTTTCTTGCGCAGCAATATCGACAATTAGCTAGATTTCTTAATGTGGCTGATGGTTTCAGTTTAATTTGCCCTGGCTTTCCTCAATAATACTGGCAGTAGACTTACACGGTTGTATGGCATGATATATGGAATTAATCACTACATCAATCAGTCACAATTGATATTTTCTTCACCATTAGTGTCAACACCATTTCCCTCCAACTCCTCTTTCTCGCCAAAACTTAGGACAACCTAATTGTTTGAAAAATCTCGGGTTTTCCGTATCCAGCAATTGTGTTATCTCTACCTTTGACCTCAACCGCAATGTGAAGCCTTTTAAACAGGGATGAGATTATGTCATTGAGGATTTTAAAAAAAAGGTTTCGACCAGGACCTTTTTCCAGGATAGCAATATTACCCTTACGAAAAATACAACAAAATATTGCTCTTCTTGTATTCTTCAATAACATCTGCTCTGTGTTTTGATTATGATGACAGTCATATGTATACCATCACCCGATGCTGTATATATACATCAAAGAAGTGGCCGATTTAAGGGGAAGACCACCCAAAAACCATATTCTATAAATAAGTAAAACTTTTTGTGTGTAATACACTAGTAAGACATGACGACTGATATGGATGTACAACTTCTGGATATAATTATATCCAGACAGTCGTCATGTCTTACTAATTCACCAGCTTCTAAATGCCACTCAAACATGTAATACAATACATTAATTTCCATTTTCATAATCTGATAGTAACTCTGGTTATCGTTCATTAAAGAGGATCACAAGGCCCAGCT
>JARFOD010000276.1:0-11884 GCA_031763545.1 Mopalia muscosa | reverse complement strand
ATTCAGTTTGAACTTTATTATAAATGAACTCTTATTTATCTAAAAACTGATTCTGAGTTTGATATTATATTTTTCCACGTGGTAATTCACCACAGATGTGGTCTTCGTGTAATGTTATTTCTGAGCGACGAATCTGTGATAGTTCAGAGAATCGCAAAAACCTGCGTAAGCAATTAAACACATGGTAGCTATGCGAACATCTGCCAACGAGGAACCATTGAAAGCTAAGTTGTTTTTACAATTAATGATTTATGTTCTGGGGAGACTACTTTTCTTTTGACTAGGACGTCCCACTGTGCGATGGGCAGAGATGAGTACTAGGTTTACGAAGGGGACATGTCGTTCCGGTTAATGCCATAGAAAGCTTGATTTATCTTAGATTTTGAACTGCCGGACTGGACAAGAGAAAGAAGATATAAGGATATATGACTCTCTGCTGGTAGAAGTTTGATTTGGCAACTTTTACACCAGGTTAACCACAGACTAAAATATTTTGAATATTTCGAAACTGTTGATGGTGCTCGGGCATTCAAAACAAATGAAGGAAGAGTTTGAGCCAAACCTGATAAGTTGGGATTAGTTTCGATTTGTAACAACTGCCAAACCCCACTAGTCAAATAATCTAAGGAAAAAAAAAGAGATTTATAACATAAAGCTTACATACAGATTATTAATTTTTTAATTTAATAATCTTTAAATAAACAAATATGCCCACACGGCAGTAACTTAAACAATACGCCTACACGGCAGTAACGTAAACAATATGCCCACACGGCGGTAACGTAAACAATATGCCCACACGGCGGTAACGTAAACAATATGTCCCCACGGCGGTAACGTAGACAATGTGCCCACACGGCGGTAACGTATACACTATGTCCACACGGCGGTAACGTATACAATATGCTCAATATAAAAAAGGTAATATTAGGGTTATGAATCCATTCATTAAAACAAAATATATATTTAAGCAATGTCAATAAATATAAGTAAAAGTTGAACATAGTTTTGGGGTTTCCGTTATCGTATACTACATTTACATAGTGGTCGCATCTAACGGCAGGAACTGGCGACAAGAAAATAGAACCCAGCAACGAGTTTTTGTAGTGACCGGTTGTCAAGTGTTATCCGAGAACTCTATCATGTCCTTTACATAGGGCTGCCAGTAATAGCCGTTTTAAACAAGTGGCCAGAAGGCAGACGACGGCCATTTAGGAACTATTAAGGTACCCTTAGCTTAAAAGGCTACAAGGGGGTGAGATCGTTTGACACATTAGAGAAATGGGAGGAACTAACCAATTATTATGGTTTGCCCAAGACACAGAAAAAAAAATCAACAGCAGTAGAGCCAGGGTTCCAGAATTTAGAATAGAATGTATCAAGTTTTTTATTATCTGAATGTGCAAAGCAATCTACAGAATAGGGGCCCCACGGGGAAGACATTTATATGAAACATTCCATAGTTACTTGCCAATCATCGAACTCAATTATGCGACTGAGTGCATCGGCATGTAGATTCTCTGAGCGAGGAATTCCGCAGACCTATAGAGAGATTTTGTTCCGGACGCAAAGCCAATATAACTTGACTGCAATTTGTTCGAGGTTATTATGCTTACTACCCGACTGTATGATGTAAACACAATTTAAGCTATCTGTGTTAACTCTGCCCGATTGAAAAGTTAATAATTTGGAGAATGATGACACTGCTAGATAGATCGGTTGAAGCTCTCGCCACGTGGAACTGCGTAATCTCTCAACTGGTGACCACGTTTTATGGAAGACCAAAGAACCCACCTTAGCAGAAACAGCAGCTGCTGCGTCATCACTGGCGTCTGAAAAAATAATATGCGTAGGTACTTTACGTGGGAATAAATGAAACTTATTTAGCAACTTGCAATTTTTTAACCAAAATTTGAGTTCTTTCAAAACACCATGTAATTGATGGATAGAAAACGGTTTATCCCAATTTAATGACGAATTTATACAAAAATATAATTGTCTCGTCATTAATTTTGAGATGTTTCCGAAAACTGGTAACATAGCTATGATTTTACCAACTATTTTAGCTAAACTACGAGCGGTTTGATTAAATTTTCCGTGAAAATTATGGTGGAACTAAGATCATGAATTTTTCTTCCTGGAACAGAAAAAACTCCAATATTTAAATGCCACAAAAAACACAACCATTCGAGACATTGTACTGGTTCGAACTGCGACTTTTCAAGATTATTAAAAACCAGCTTGGTGTAGGGTATACTGTACCAGTTGAGAATGTGAGGCACATGAATCTACGCATTTGTGAAAACACCATCCGTCGTCTAAACTATTATCTTCACACCATGCGTCCGCCAGTGTTTAACTAGAGGGCGCAGACATTTGGTAAAACTTAAACCAAATGAACTTAAGCAGAACTTAAACCAAATGGTAATACAGTGAAACAAAAATATCTATTAACACCAGCGATAACCCAGCTGAAACCAAAGTATTTTTGTTGGTTAGTATTAATATCGATATGATAATATCCAGACTTCAAATCAAATTTAAACATATATCCCCCAGGTTCTATATATTGGAGGGCATGGCGCAAGTGTTCAAATTTAACTTTTTTATTTAAAACATATTGGTTAATATGACAAGTCCAAAATAAGCCTCTTCTTCCCAGACTTCTGAACAGATACCGAAAGTGGATTTACCAAGGACGATGGTGTAAATGTTTCAAAGATGCACTCAGAATGTAGCAGTTTTTTTTATTTCTTTACCAACGAGTTCCGAGTGGGCAAAGGCTGAACGGTTATTCTCAAGAACAACAGACACAGGAATAGAAATAAATGGAATAACATAACAGTTTTCTATAACCTCGACAACATACCGATTTGCTGATATAGATTTCCAGAAAGTTAAATGTTTTGGGAATTGCAAACAGCATTAATGGAAGAAAAAAATAGGACAGTAAACTTAACATTAGCTTCTCTTCCGGGTTCGGGTACTGTAACAAGATTACTGGGGGAGTGCAGTGGGCTCGGCGTTGGTCTCCGCAAGTGTTGGCAAGACAATAGAACAATGGCTGGTCCAGTGTCCGCTCTTGCCGCAACGGAAACAGGAGTCGTTGGAAGTAGGTTCCCGGCTAGAATTCTTCCTGGCTTGTTGAAGACGGTCGATCCGAAAGGACTGTACTGGAATAGGTCTCCCAATGGTGGTGGTTGGATTGAACTTAGTCGTTTGGACTGTTTGAGATTCGCGAAACCTTTTTGAACGTTCAGATCGTTTGTGGATAGCTCTGCTTTCTGCTTGCCTAATCCTCTTTTCGTCATCTGAATCGCTGGCGAGTTAATCCGACTCCTATTCCTGGACAAGATCCCATTTAAGCGGAGACTAGTCAGCCATCCTTATGAGTTTATTTCTCTTTCGAATTATCTCCATGGCTGAGATTGGGCTGTTGTGGGCAATGGAACCGGGTTTAACGCCCGGTAACGCATCCTCAATAGAATCGTATATTCCGGCGTTGAACCGAAATCGCTGTTGGTTACCAACAGAAGTTATGACAACGCCATCGAACTTCCTTGTCTTTGCTGGTGGACAAGAGAAATCGGAGTCCAGTTTTGTGTCCACCTACTCGTAGAAGCGGGACAGTAGATCGGCTGGAGTGAGATCTGCTGGTCGGTCGTTGCTCAGTGAAAGCTCCATGATTGAGTGAAAAACTATGGAGAGATTGATGGCCTCAGCAAACAGCTTACGCCTGGTTTTCGATAACTTCACGTCGAAGACATGACGGTATTTATATGTTCTGAACACAAACGTATTTAGCATATCTATTCAGCTTGGGCTTTATTTACAAAGACACGAAGTTATAAATTGACTATCCATAAGCTGGTCTTAAAGCTTCATGTAAAACTGCACGAATCGGCAACGAAATGCTCCAATCAACAACAATTACATTTACCAGCGTGACACAACAAGCGTTAGACATTTGTCATGTCACAGCCATTCCACAATATGAATCATATGCTAACTTATATATTATGTCAGACACACAAGAAACAACTCATGCATAAGTTTATGATTGAGTTCACTTTGCCACCTGTCCAATTTTGTATGCAGCAGTTGGTTTTTTTGACAGAGGAATCATATTCAAAAGTATATTTATTTATTTTTTGTGAAAATTATAATTTATTCACAAGAAAAACAAATTATATTACATTCAAATTCAGCATATTAACCATAATAATCAGGCAGCAGTCTTTAAAATATATTATCACAGGCCTTCACTGCTGCAGGACCATAAGGAAATATTCTATTGTAATAATTTTATTAATTTTTCATCCTGTATTTTACAAAAAAAACCTTCTTTAT
Source organism: Mopalia muscosa (assembly GCA_031763545.1). Taxonomy (NCBI): domain Eukaryota; kingdom Metazoa; phylum Mollusca; class Polyplacophora; order Chitonida; family Mopaliidae; genus Mopalia; species Mopalia muscosa. Next base: position 7,534 of record JARFOD010000276.1, on the reverse strand, counting down.
ACACCAGACACTTATAAAAGTTTTTCTGTCTAATCGAAAAATGTCTACATTGATACTGGTCCAGATCATACCCTTTGCGGTCTCAACGACAGAGGTTTCATTACGAGACCTGTCCTGAAACACCATGTCATTCCTCGCACACCAGAACTGAAAGTGCAGAACTGAATAACTGACACAAGGTACAAAAATACTGGTTTATCGACTTCAGATATACTAGAATCTAACAATTAAAAAATTAGCAAATCTTTACTAAATATCGGTAACAAATTGAAATACAGCATAAAAAAACGATCAAATCTACCCAAACTCTTCTAAAAAAGAGACAATCCACAAAAAATGCTTTTGTGTCTCAGTATGCGTGCAAAATACACACCTATCATCTACAGCTATCTTACGTCTAAGTAGCCTTTCCTTCTCAGGTAAAATGTCATGAACAAGCTTGAAAGAAAAGTTTTCAAGATTATGATCTAGAAAATCGTAAAAAAACATTTTTCCAAATTAACAGCCAGTCAAAACGAGGATGCTTTAACGTGATTCGTGCAGGTTCCACACCTTTTTAAAAAGAGTATTGTAAATGCGTTTAGTGCTATACATGGTAGGTGGTCAATTTATTCCCGCGAAGAACTTATTCCAGGCGGAAAAAATAAACTTATAAAAACTCGGAACATTTTGTGAATGGGGAATGGTTATTTTCGAAAAATCCGGTCTAAGTGGCAATCCTAACCAATAAATGGCAAAATATCGCCAGTCAGCCTCTGTGACATAAAGAAGTTTATAGCTTTACATTCTATTTTGGAAATTTTTTAACCGCCCTGTGCGAATATGTTTTTCGACTACAACACGTTTAAGGCTTTCAGGCTTTTTATCCCACAAAAACCCGAAAATAGCCTGTTTACATTCCTTTTTATATTTATCAGGAAGCAGAGAGAATTGACAAGAGAACCACAGTACTGAGAGAGCTACAGAATAAATAAGAACAGACTTGCCTTTTAATGTAAGGTATCGGCCATTCCATGACGTCACATGTTTCTTAACCTTATTAACGACACACTCGGATATCATACTTGAACTTTCTGTACCAAAATAAATGCCAGATATTTTAACATTTACAACATTTTATAGCAGCCCCGGGCGCTAATGGGAGAACAGTTGTTTTTGATAAGTTTAACTTCGCACCTCATGCATTCCCGTACTTTACAGCTACTTTAACTGCTTCATTCTTTGAACTTTCATCAGACAAAATGATCGTTGTGTCATCTGGAAAGGCAGTAACTGTCGCCTCCCTCCCGTGCCAGGCATCTTTAAACCTTTAATTAATATGTTGGTCCTTAGAGAGCAACAATAAAGGGGTCTAGGGTCATAACATACACTAACGGCGACAAGGAACAGCCCTGTGGGACACCACGTGATAAAGAGAACCCTTTCGCAATATGACCATTAATAATTACATTACTAAATATATTTGTATATAATAGCCTCACCCAACGGCAAACGTCAGGTCCAAAATTGTACTTTTCTAAACATTTATGTAAAAATGACCACTCAACCCTATCGAAGGCCTTTTCTTGGTCTAAATTTACAAAACAACATTTACTGTCTTTCTGTTCAACATAATCATAAATATTCCGTAACAGGTGCAAATTATCAAAAATAGATCTACCAGGGATGCCACACGTTTTATTCCGTCCAATAATATTTTCAATGACATTTTTCAGGCGGTTACATCCTTCGAAATAATCTTATAGTCGACATTAAGGAGACTAATCCCTCTCCAATTGTTAAAATGTTCTCACTATTATTGGGATCTTTACATAACAATGTTGTGAACTCTTTCTTTGAGAAGGACTCAAATGTCCTAAATGAAAACAACAATTGGCCACTTTTGTGAATAATGAACCAAAAATCGGCCAGAACGTAAGATAAAACTCAGCGGGCAAACCATCGTGACCTGGAGACCGAAACTTAGACATTTGTTTAACAGCCGGAAAAAGTTCATTTTTCTGTAACATTTCCCTCACACATATCGCTTAAATCCTTAGGGAGCTCAGGTAAAAGTGATCAGGACTCAAACTTTGATCGGTATTTTGTGACATGTAAAGGCTCTTATAATAGGACACACTACAATTAGATATTCATCAGAGTGAACTCTTAATTCATCACTATGAGAAACTATTTTTCTAATTATCTTTTTATTTCCCCTACCAGCCTCTCTCCTTATAAAATATTTTGTTGGCTTTTCACCCTGGTTGAAATCAATAGCTTTAGATCTAATAACAGTTCCCGCCCTCGATATCTTATGTACAGCATTAACTGTTTTTTTAATATCATCAATTATAACATTATTTAGAATAGGATCAGACTTTAACACATTTAATTCCCTCTCAAGGTCTAGTAGTCCGCCTTTATTCTTCCTGGATAGATCAGTACTGTTTAGTTTAATTATGTCTTTACTGTCAGCTTTAAACTTATCCCACCTTTCAATTACTTCCAAGCCTTCCAATAAAACGTTTGTAAAACTATCTTGAAACAGTTTTTTTAATTCTATCATGTAATTCATCATTTTCCAAAATTAACACATAACATTTCCAATAAAATGGACCCCAACTAACAAAATCTTTTAAAGAAATATAAAAACAAAAGACATCAGTGATCAGAAAAGGACACATGAATAAAATCATAGTACATAACATTATTAGTTATACCATCTGGTATAGGCCTATAAAATCTGTCTAATCTACTGGTACTTTGACATCTTGACCAAGAGTACTTTTTAAAATTTGGGTTTAGTTTTCTAAATACATCAGAAATGCCAAAACCTCTTTTAATTTCATTCATTTCGTCAATTCCGCTGCTTTTGACCCTAACAAAGGATCCACATTTATCTAAATCAATATTTTCAACCAAAAAATCACCACCCAAAATAATATGTTTCCGACCCTGTAATACCCCATCCAAATTAATAATAAATTCCTTTCTATCTTGAGCATTGTTTGGAGCATATACTGATATTAAATTTAAGACAGCAGCATTAATGTCACATTTAATGCTTACATACCTACCATAAGGGCACCTAACATTTTTATGTATAACACAATCGACAGTATATCTTATAATAATACCCACCCCACAGCTTCTTTTTGTACCACATGCCCATCTTATATCCCCCGGAAAACTAAATAACTTTGTATCACTACAATCAGAAAAATGCAAATCTTAAATTATTCACAATGGACATAGAACAAAGACAAAAGAGAAATGCGTACGTATCCATTTGAGAACAAATAATAGAGTATTTCGTGGTACAAAAAGAACCTATATTAGTCCTTTGTCAATCGTCTTCTACCCCTAGAGGCCCGTGACTTTTTCTATAGTCCGTGAGCATTATGGAGCACTCATGAGAAGGGGTTGGAGTTATGTCTACACTGTCTCATTGCTATCAGATTGTCTCTCCACTTCAAGGTCTGAACCGTGGATCCGTTCACCTGTTCCCACAACTAATTTCTGTTTGACAGGTTCGGGTGAAACCCATTGATGTACATCAGCAAGGACGGTAACTGACCTGGGATTGTCTTCAGCAGCCATGGTCTCCTGGTTCGATTCCATTGGTTGATTGGTATCAGGTTCGTCATCAGCCTTTTCCTCATCGGATGCTGCCTCATTCTGTGATCGATATTCAAGTGAATCTGAATCCTCACACACATCAACCTCCTGGTATCCTCATACATGCTAGCTGGTGCCGTTTCAGTCAGGTGGGAGGTCACCATGGGCCGAGGCACAACGCCGTTCACTTTGACTGCATACGACGATGCTCTTGCACAACACTCACTTATAGTATGCTGGTTCGGAGAACACATACGACATTTTTCTAAACATTCAATTTCTACATGCGAATGGGATGTAAACCCGCCGCAATTTTGGCACCATTTCGCCTTACATTCTGGTGCTTTGTAGAAATATTCGTGAATTTATCTGTGTTTTTATTTTTGTTACGTGGTTCATTATAACATATCACAGATCTTGGAGAAAAGAAAATTTTCTTAATATTTGTTCCTGATGTGAAAGGTTTAAAACAGTCTGAGTTACCGAGAGCTCGCACAGGTACAGCGTAACTTGTTTCCTCGGCAAGAATAGGCGAGTCCACGTTTCAATCTACACTTTTATACATCAAGTTTGAATCGGCAAACTGTCTACGTGGAAATAAAGCAGGTAGGGCAAAATGTTAACAGTGTGAGGAGTAAATGCGTTTTGTTTTGAAACATAAGAACTTTATCAATTTCTTTTGGACTTTTTCTTTCTTTTCTGTCAAATTTTTCTCATACCGCGACCATACTGGTGAGGTATATTCCAAAATGGGTCGTATTATTGACATGCACACAGAATTTATAAGACTTGCTGACAATGTTGTTTACATGGATTTGAAACCGTAAATAAGAAGACAGGGTGGCACCCAAATCCTTTATGCTGTAAACTCGACCTAGTGGTACGCCATCAATATGGCATACCCATAATCAGCAAAATTTGTGTTAAGGACTCTACCGCTAGTCAGTGGTAAAATGTTAACTTTTTTGGACTGAACAGTAGACATGGAGAACAAATGTTTGTGATTGTTAAAACACACATTTATACAGACTAGTTTAGACATACATGTACAAGTTTGGAAATAAAAATCATCTGAGAAAAATAAGAGTTACAAACCAGGGTACATTTAACAAATTATTTGACGTTTTTCTTTACTTATGTCATAATAGAAAGAATGAATCATACTAAGACAGTATATTTAGAATCTTGATGTCCTCCGCTTTCTAAATATATATGACGTTAATATAATCATCCTTGGGAAATACCCGAAAAAGATAAGGGTCGCATTTTTTATTCCTCATTAGCAGTCCTTAAACTGCTCAAGTTTTTCCACAACAGCAATGTTTTCTGTATGTTGGTAAAATAAGCTTAGGCTTGGGTCAGGGCTGAGTTCATTATCTGCGCTCAAGAGTAACAAGTAGACTGTACAGTGACCTGTCTGATCCACGGCTTGTTCGCTTACACAAGCTACAAGATGTAATGGGGATCCTGTCTCTAGACTGTAACTGGAGAGACACTGACATTGCACAAGAGTATTTAAAATCTGCACTGCGTGGTCTCACCAGAATTAATTGCCCGCAAATTATTAGCTTACATGGTAGCGTTTGAGTAGACTTAATCCTTACCGGGGGCCTGTTCCCACAAAAACAGAGGAAAGGAGCCAGTGCTAAAATCAGAAAGCTGCCTGTCGTCATCTTTAACATGTAATCACTATTGTATTAGAAATGGGCCTTCACCATGGTGTGACTTCATCTACCGGATTAAATTTAAAAGCGTGCAGTTCGTCTGCATTAAAAAGCTACAAGCATTGATCGTTACAAAATGAGACTCCAAGAAATGGTAAAGCGACTGAATTTGGATATAATTTAAACCTAGAGCACAAAACCTGCTCTTGGTCATCTTTATAAGTTGATGTCGAGCACTGCTTTTCGTCACTATTTTTGCCTTGTGAGCAGCCGCCTATTGTCTTTGAATCGGCTTGTTCAATTGGCCGGTGGATTTAGGGGAAAACCCCAGATGGTAATAGAGTATGTGCCCAAAATCGAATCAGATAAGACGATAGAGTTTTGTAATACACCCATGTTTAACCTTGGCTCGCGAGGATGACACTTAATTTGTAAACCTGCCATTAATTACCTGGGCCTAATTGTTCGAAAAACGATAAGTCTGGCACACCAGGTTTAATCACTATCGGATTAGAACTGGGCCTTCACCATGGCGTGACTTCGTCTAGCGGATTAAATTTAAAAGCGCTATTAGCAACGGGTCCCTGATAAATATACCTTTATTGAACCAGCTGTAATGTTAATGTTTACATATCTTTGTCAAAAAAGGGCGTAACGTCCAGGGTAGAACGCGATGGTGTGAAGTGTGATGACACTGGCTTAGTTTGGCTATTTTCTGTCAAAGAGGTCTATATATTTCTGAGCTTACCCAACCGTAAATATACACGACATTGGTTAACTGTATGTGGCATTGTAAAGTCAGAACTTATAATGAGAACCAGAAGGGATCTTGTTAAAATAAGCAATACAATACTGGTTTGTAATACTGGTGTAATTTATCTAAATTGCACACATTTTAGAAGGGGAACTGTAAATGTAGTATGAATCTTAAATAAGTTTAAATAAGCAGCAGTTTCCATAAAACTGTAGGTTACATGTTACTAATACATGATTACTATTTCTTTCTTGATATTTGATTCTAAAATAAGTTTAAATAAGCAGTGGCGATTTACTACTTTTCGATATCGATAGAATTGTTTTGATTTTTAAGTCAATATTTTCAATTATTATCTACTGTGCTAATTCGTTTTTGACTATAAATTATATTATTGATTTTGTTATATCTAAAATATTATGTTTGGTATTTTCTTATCTTATTTCCTCAATGTGCGAGTAGTTCAAGAACCACCATTTGCGACGTACCCCCATTGAACCCCAATTGAACTCGCCACAAAAGTATGTTAAAGAGGTGTTATTGTGGGGGTTCTGTCTCCGTATGTGAGAGACGAGTTATTACAAAAACGCAATCAATCTGATCCGGATATATATAGCATACTAGTACTGATGTTGCGTGACAAATCTGGTCAAGTTCGACGGGTTAAACGATCGTGGATGTGGCATATTAGTTTTTTTTTATTGTAGTAAGTATAACACCTTTGCAGGCATGCATTTTTGGTTATACACATGGTCTATCGGTTAATTCACATAATTACTACACATGTAGGCAGGTGAACAATTTTGTATTGGTTTTTCCCCAAAAGAAAGTTAGTTTAAGTTTTGAAATGACGATGAAATCGGACCAATCCTCTCTGATCACACAGATTCCCGTCCTTTTTGGCTCAGCAAAACTTCCATTCTGAACCATCGCGCATAGGGTTGGTATTCTCGGGGCTACACGGTAACATCAAGCTGATCTATCTGTGATGTCTTCTTGTTACGTCCTGTGATTTTATTTGTTCGTTATCAGTGGCGTGGAGAATGGTTTCCTTCATCCATTGGGCTACCGTCATGTGTGTTAAATAAGTACGGCATAACACCCCAATCAAACTTTAACTATCGCCGTTTGCCTCCCCCTTACCCCCTGCTTTATAAAATGCGTGCCCTTTTGGGCCTTGAAGGTTTTATCTTGTGTTTTTTTGTTACTATCCCAAGATAAAGCTGCATCGATTAGGCCGATAAATGTACCAAGAATATATTTTCAGTATATTATTTTTTTCTAGAATTTTTTGTTTCTTTATCCTTACACTAATCGTATCTTACAGCACTCTTCGAATGTACCAATTGTGATTAGGGGTTTCTGCCCGAGCCTAAGGTCATAGCGCTGTTATAAGGACCTCTCCTCAGCATCACCACATATGTCTCATAACAACAGCATCCCCGTGAGGGAGCGGGTGGGCCATTGCCCTGCAGAATACTCCCTCGGCTTCCTCGGTCGATCGCAAGAGGCGAGA
>JARFOD010000265.1:0-11886 GCA_031763545.1 Mopalia muscosa | reverse complement strand
GAACAGACTGACAATTACAGCAATAACAATTATATCACAGGTAAACATGCACACCCAGATATGTCCGTTCTGTAAGACAAAACGTACACACACAGACATGTCCGTTCTGTAAGATAAAACGTACATACACAGACATGTCCGTTCTGTAAGACAAAACGCACACACAGATATGTCCGTTCTGTCAGACAAAACGTACACACACAGATATGTCCGTTCTGTAAGACAAAACGTACACAGACAGATATGTCCGTTCTGTAAAACAAAACGTACACACACAGATATGTCTTTTCTGTAAGACAAAACGTACACATACAGATATGTCCGTTCTGTAAGATAAAACGTACACACACAGATATGTCCGTTATGTAAGACAAAACGTACACACACAGACATGTCTGTTCTGTAAGAGAAAACGTACACACACAGATATGTCCGTTCTGTAAGACAAAACGTACACACACAGATACATGTCCGTTCTGTAAGACAAAACGTACACACACAGGCATGTCCGTTCTGTAAGATAAAACGTACACACACAAACATGTCCGTTCTGTCAGACAAAACGTGAATTCTTAATTGTAGGGTTAGGGTTAATACTAAACCTAACCCTAAAAATAACCTTAAATCGAGCCCAAAATTGATGCTTTGTTTGTTTGATTGGGGTTAAACGCCGTATTAAATGTTATTTTACTTATATGACAGCGTGCCAGCCCAATGGGTGACGTAAACCACCCCCGGCACCACTGGCTACAAATAAAGACATCACGAGACAAAGACAGGGTAATACTAAAAAATCACAAACATATCGGCTTCCTCTACCTCTATAGCCCAGAAAGCACCAGGGCAACACTGAAGACGCTCGCTCCAACCACCCGCTAGCCCTAACTCAAGCTTCAAACTTAACCCTAAAAAAATCTACCCTTAACTATTCCTGAACCTATAACCCTAAACTAATCCTGAATCTTACCCTAAGCTAACCCTGAATCTTATCCTAAACTCGACCTGAATCTTACCCTTAACTAACCCTGAATCTTACCATAAACTAACCCTGAATCTTACCCTAAACTAATCCTGAATCTTACCCTAAACTAACCCTGAATCTTACCCTAAACTAACCCTTAATCTACCCTAAATCTACCCTAGACTAACCCTTAATCTACCCTTAACTATCCCTGAATCTATAACCCTAAACTAATTCTGAATCTTACCCTAAACTAACCCTTAATCTACCGTAAATCTACCCTAGACTAACCCTTAATCTACCCTTAACTATCCCTGAATCTATAACCCTAAACTAATCCTGAATCTTACCCTAAACTAACCCTGAATCTTATCCTTAATTATCCCTGAATCTTACCCTAAACTAACCCTGAATCTTACCCTAAACTAACCCTGAATCTTACCCTAAACTAACCCTGAATCTTACCCTAAACTAACCCCGAATCTTACCATAAACTAACCCTGAATCTTACCCTAAACTAAACCTGAATCTTACCTTAAACTAAACTTGAATTTTACCCTAAACTAACTCGGAATCTTACCTTAAACTAACCCTCAATCCTACCCTAAACTATCCTGAATTTTACCCTAAACTGAATCTTACCCTAAACTAACCCTGAATCTTACCCTAAACTAACCCTGGATCTTACCCTAAACTAACCCTGAATTTTACCCTAAACTAATTCGGAATCTTACCCTAAACTAACCCGGAATCTTACCCTAAACTAACCCGGAATCTTACACTAAACTAACCCTTAAACTATCCTAAACTAACCCTGAATTTTACCATAAACTAACCCTGAATCTTACCCTAGACTAACCCTGCACCTAACTCTAAACTAACCCTTAATCTATTCTAAACTATTCCTGAACCTATAACCCTAAACTAATCCTGAATTTTACCCTAAATGTACCCTAGACTAACCTTGAACTCAGTGCTGATATTAGTGCACCGAAATAACGGTCCTATTTATTTGAACCACTCACAAAAAGTTAAAGATCACTATGAGAAAACAGGTGAGTGATAAACTCAATTCTCAATTGTCATCCATGTCTCAGTCCAGCCAAATTGTTATGAATTCCTGGTCAGCTGTAACTGGGCGATGTTAGGCATTGAATTAAATGTTTACAAAACTTCAACGCATTGACTTCTTTCTTCTGAAATTATTACTTTGGGTGCAAGTGATCCTTAACTTTTTGTGAGTAGTTTATATTACTGCAGAATGCCATCAATCTGATCCGATTCGCCAATCGTAATCTTGCTAGAATTTCTATAGTGGACGAGACTAAGACAACTCTCGTACGCTATGCCCGGCCATTGCGAATTAATTTCCGCCAATATTTGGGGTCACGTAGTCCACAGACCAGCAAATAAAAGAACTGCAAAACAAGATGGCCCCGGTGTATCTTAGAGTCAATGTCTTGACGTAGGAAGGGGAATCGCTTGACTTTTCCTGTGCAGCACGGAGCGATTTCTGACAGGCACTTCAAAGTACGGAGATTATACAATACTCACACAACGTAATTTGAATGAAAGCTATTATAATACAAAAAGTTTTATCTTTTTTAGATGCAGTGTCTGACAAAATCTCTCGTTCGTCTTATAATTTTTTTTTTCACCTGAGTCATTTTTCGGTCCGTAAATGTTTCCTTCAAGCGTCCAGCCGCTTTTAACAGATGGCTGGATAGGAACTTACTTTTGTCCTGATGCTCTCGGAGCTAAAAGGCAACATGAAGCCGATTTGTTTGTGATTTCGTTGTATTGCGTCATATACCTGTTCTGTTTTATCCTGTGTGATATTTGTTTGTTGCCAGGGGTCTCAAGGGGAAGTCCTACACTAATCGAGCTTCCACGCTGTGATATGAGTGAAATAGTCCGAGATTTTCCTGTTTTCTGGGTCACTGTTGATTTGAAATGGCTGTATAGTAAATTTGTCAGCTCTTAATTTAATGTTCCAGATTCTTATAATTTCCAGAGTCAAAATTGTATGACAAAATGGATAAATCGATTTCAGAACCAAATAAATCTGTTAGCAACTTAAGGGAGGATTGCCCAGATTATCATCTGTGGGACAATATATTACCTAGACCGTATTTATTTATACAGCTATAAGTACCCGGATGAGGAAAGCACAATTTACGGCAATCTACCGGATATCTCTGAATGCAAAATATGGTCCTGATTTATGACCAAATCGAATACCCTATATCGTGGAGATAGGATTCCGGCTGTTTTCATAAGATGCACAAGAGTAATATTCTTTACAAGAATAAAGAAATGAAACAAGAATAAAGTCACTCTGCGTAAAAAAAAATGTTCAAAATTGTCATGACATAATAATCCACATGACAAAACAATTATTCTAATCCACATGACGTCAGGTATAAACTTATCTTCTAATCCTCATGACGACACGTAATCATTGATTCTAATCCACATGACGTCAGGTAGTCATTGCTTCTAATCCACATGACGTCACGTAATCATTGCTTCTAATCCACATGACGTCACGTAATTATTGCTTCTTATCCACATGATCTCACGTAATCATTGCTTCTAATCCATATGACTTCACGTAATCATTGATTTTTATCCACATGACGCCACGTAATGATTGCTTTTAATCCACATGACGTCACGTAATCGTTGCTTTTTATCCCCATAACTTCACGTAATCATTGATTCTAATCAACATGACGTCACGTAATCATTGCTTCTAATCCACATGACGTCACGTAACCATTGCTTCTAATCCACATGACGTCAGGTTATCACTGCTTCTAATCCACATGACTACACGTAATCATTGATTCTAATCCATATGACGTCACGTAATCCAATTTAATGAGTATTTTCAATCTTTGTATCTGTCGTTACCGGCCCCTATATAGGGTGTCGCCGGTAAAACTCAATTTACGAACTAAAATCTGACATAAACGGTACGTTTCAAGGGTTTTCAAGCTGCAAGAACTATCAGGATGATGGGGCCAGTTGCTGAAAGACATTCCGCCGCTATCACCTGTCGCTAATAGTAGGTAAGTACTTTAGTACGACGTACTTTTTCATGTTTAACTCATATGGCAGCGCTCAGGGTGAAATGCGCCAACCTCAATGTAACTGACAATGCCAAGCTAGGAAGACCAGTGGCGAATTCAGATTGACATCTACATGTATGTCTAGCCTATCAATTAGCAATACTTTAAATAATTTACATGTTTTCATCATCTCACTTCAGCACTTTTGGGCCAATAGAATTTACAAGTAGCCTAGGCCTACAGTACATTAAGTTGTATTTCTCAATATATTCACATAAATAACCTACACAAAGATTACAATTTTGTTATCAACTATGCTTCAGATTTCTCCAAATTATTCAGATTCAGAGTTTGGGGTCAGAGGCTTGTGTTTTTATAGATAGTTATCCCCTCAGAGGGACATAAAAACATATTGTCTATTGGAATAATGTATATTTTAAAGTTCAAAATTCAGATGGCAAATATCTCATGACCAACAACAACTTCGCACAAATATCGTTTTAATGCCATAAGCATCGAAAAAGTAGCGCGATTGTGTAGTGGACAATCCCAAAACCGGCATAATAGTTAAAGACGAAATATCCACCCCTTATGTACCAAACAATCACAACAAGTTGGCAGTCCATGATCACATTATTGAAATACCAGGGGACAGAACTCGTCGGCCTGAACAAACACGCTTCGTTCGTATGAGTTATCTCCCATAGTTCCCAGCGTTAGCTGTTAAAATGACTGCTCGCTTCATTAAACATATGATATATAACATGAAAAGTGATTCGGATATTTGCAAAAAAGTATACCAAATACCGCGGAATATTGCAAATAGAGACCGCGGATATGATGAAAAGTGTCCCAAATACCATGACAATGATGAAAAACATTCTGTATAGCACAGAAAATTCAGTGAAACGTATTTCAACTTTTTTTAATGCAATACAGATCATCAACTTACAACACACTTCTGTAATAAATATGTTTGGCGCTTTTTAATAAATGATGATTATTTCAAACGGAATTGTCTTTAATGCACCACACCTACTGATGTGATTCCAATAGGCTAGAGAAAAGTTTGTCACTTAAGAAAGGTGCTATAAATCGACGGTACCAATCATTTGTCTTAAACGTACATGACTGTCCAGCGTTTGCTTGAGAACTGAAAAATACAACTAACAAGGTTTTCAACTTGTTTTAGTAATAATAATATAAAACAGGACTGCATTCACTTAATACTACCAGCGGATTATGTCGTTCTTGAGTCAACTGCAAAATAACAACTGTTAAATAGATCATAATATCCGATGCATCACAGAGATGGGACCATACAGTCGACTGTACGCTTATTCGGTATAAAAGATAACACTTATATATGTAAAAATGTCGGGCAGACTCTCAAACATCTTGCTCGAAGGTTGTTTTAAACTACTGCCTTAAACCAACCAATGGAATTTGTGCCGGAATTTTGCTTTTTATTAAATATTCCATTGGCCAGCCGATTGTATTGGTTTTCTGTGCTTAGTCTAAAACGACAGGCTCTATCCACAAGCGGTATTTATTAACTAAAATGGTGATTACGCCTAGCTAAACAGCTGAGCAAGAAGACATTAAGTGGATACGGCAGTAGGAGCCCCGAACATACTAAACGGGTCAGCCAAGGCTCTAAATTTCTTATTCGCTGCATTGTATCGAAAATAATAATCGAAATGGGATTATTGGATTAAGATGAAGAACCACATACAGTTGTATTTTTTTCGTTATATTATTTTTTCTGAGCTATTTTGCTATTGTGAACGAACGTACTTACAGGGAAGAAAACTATTATCCGAATTTGTAAGAACAGAGTTACAGAGGGGAAACGCTTTAGTGTTTTAAGATATGTTGGTCTATGTTTGCTTTGTATTTCCATTAAACATTCAGTGGGTCAAGTGTCGAGCGACTGGGGATCAATGTTGAGTGATTTCTTCGTGGAAATGGGGCGATGGTGATTTTAGCTCAAAACTCAGCAATAAGAATCTATAACTATCGAATTCGAGCATATAATTGGTTGTTCCTAGGAAGTAGACACGTGCGTTGACAATCATGTGACCAGTTGAAACAGATCGCGTGTCGATTTCTTTTCGAACGTCGCCACGTGCTCTGTCTAAACAGTGAATGGCTGATGGGGCCAATTTGCTTATTTTCTGCCCCATTGTGAACGAGTTAAATGAGACTGTTAGCAAACGGAAGAACGGTTATTCGTCATCTGAGATCCCCAACACCGCCCTAAGTGAAGCCTCGTCGCGGCTGAGAATTGTTACCCAAACCCCCCGTACATCAACTGGGTGACAGTTCCGTGAGTTAGAAATCACATTATCAATTTTATAACACTGCTTGCACTTTGACTAAACCGCTAAAGTATCATGCCGGAGAATAAATTAAATATAAAATAACAAGATAACAACATCTTACAATAACAACTATATGTTATGCCGTATGGGAAGAAAACAAGTTAGATGAAAGGTATGAATACAATATTTAAGAGGTAAAAAAATAAAACAGAAACGACAAGTGAGTGACTGTGGCGGTCAGCCGTAAAAATAAACCTAGCTAAACAATAATTTTAATATCTACGCCTTTAGTTGCAGTGTCTGAAAAATGATAAGTCAGTTACCATGAGTCGAGGATATTAACACATATAGAGCCTTAGGCAGAAGCAATTCAAATGCATTTGTAGACAAAGGTAATTCTCTAATTTCGGTAAAAACTTTCCAAAATATTGTTCCTCGAGGTCTTATAACTTGCCTACATATACAATAATAATAGGGATATGCATACAGTTGGTAAAATGGTCAGTCCGTCCGTCCGTTTCATTACTATACCTTAAAGTGATGTAATTGGCCTAAGCGTGGCGGCATATCGATTCTTTCCTTTCACTCAGGGCCACTTTTCGGGTGGCGCGAGATGTTCAGATTACATATATACATATATGACAGCGGTTTGTGTACAGTTATAAGTATGACACTATATAACAACATATTCATATTAATTGTAATACTTAAAGGTTTTGCATATAAATCAAGCTAGGTTTGACAAAAGTAAACTGTTTTCTTGTGCATAAGATCAAATGCATCGTACAGTACATAAGATAAAATGTATCTTACAGTACATAAGATAAAATGTATTTTACAGTACATAGGATAAAATGTCTCTTACAGTACATAAGATAAAATGTATCTTACAGTACATAAGATCAAATGTCTCTTACAGTGAATACGATCAAATGTATCTTACAGTACAAAAAATCAAATGTCTATAGGAATGATAACTTAATGATCTTTTACCTTACTCCAAATATTGCCTTACTATCTAGATTTATACTGTTCTTAATGGAGAAAGTCAATGTACCTGTGTACGTTTGTGACCCATTACCACACTACAATAGATTGGATATATATGCTTTAAATACAAATGTACAACCCACAAAAATGAAAGAAACAAGAGACCAGACACAAGTGATATCGCGTGCAGCCATTTATTTACACAATACAAAAAGTAATAGGTAAGTTTTAGTACATTTTAGTAGCCTGCCAGCTACGTGAAGGACAATACATGTCCGTGTCTTTAATTCACCCGCAGTTCATACATGAAGTCGGAGGAAGATACAGAGAGATCAGTAAGTGATACGTTTTCAGACAACCAAGGGGCAAGGATAGAAATTAAATACCTCTTTTAACATCATTTCAAAATGTACTACGATTACACAAAAAGCATTGAACGTTTTATTGGGTAATCCTGTCATCATTTTAGTCAGCAAATGTGGAGCATCCATGCCAACTTTAGCTAATCTACACGACATAAAATAATTATCAAAGTTTGTGAATAGTGAAATCCCTGAGGGAGGGGTCGACAGGGGGAGGGGGCTTTGTACAGTGTTTGATATATATCTCTGTTCAAAGGTTATTCCATAGCTTACTTCCGTCCGGCTATTCCATTTATGCCGGAAGTTGTTTCGGATCAAAATATCCGCGCAGTAAAATTAAGCGATTGCGATAAACAGAGAACACGCTAACCGCTTGACATCTCTTTATTATTTTACACAATGATCTATCAAAGACCATTAAACCCTCGGGTTAAAACGAAATCGGCGTAAACAAATATGTCAAACAAATCCATGCCCGCAGTTACAGTCTTTATTGTTTCTGATTGGTTCGCGGATCCTGGTTGGCGGTAGTCGAACCGGAAACTCGCTACAATGCAATACAATTTCATCGGCTAATTGCTCCAACAATTATCTATGTTAAACAAAACCTGTAACCGATTCGACCCGCCGTCTCGAATGCGCGCAGTAATTAAACGGTTTCGCGAAACTGCCGCAGACCTGTCCATATGATTCGCGCGCGTATCAGATCGTGTCATATCGTGATGCTGTTAATTTCCGTCATCTCATAGATAACCCAGTACATCGATATTTAACCAGGGGTGAAAAAACACAACATAGTTTTGATAACGTTCTTTCCACTTCCGGGTCAGACTTCCTCGGCTGTTTGACAATAAATTACACTGTTAAACATATCACTCGCCTTCCGTCGCAGTCTTTATAAAATTGCTTTGATACGGGGGTTCAAGCTGACGTCATAAATTTTCAACGTTAGTATCGATCTTATCCAGGTACTATATGACACTTTACAGGGAAAAGTGACTGGTGGCTGTTTGTAATAAACAATAATTAACTATGTAAAGGGATATAAGGCACACGCGTCTCTGAAAAGCCTGTCCGTTAAAAAACACTTATTTAAGCACTGGTTTTTGACTCAACCTAACTTTAGCTTTGGAAGTACATTAGAGATGGAGCATTTTGTTGGCGTTGCCAATTCTCTCAAGTCATATATCTTTGTTTTACTTTTGGGCCTTTCGCCATTAATTGGACGATAATAAAGATCAACCATATACAACTCTTTCTAAGTTTTCTAAGAATCACACCTAGAAATGGTTTAATATCAGAATAAAGGAACAATTACAGAAAGATTATTTACCTGAAACAAAACTTTTAGCAGATTTCAACATATTTATTTATCTGATTGGATATTTTATTAAAGGTATTCCCAAATGGGTTTTAAATCAGCTTTAAAGGGACTGAGCTACAAAGATAATTCTACAATCTGTCTATAAAATAAATACCGTATTTTTTCGACGCTTAGAATTTGTTTTATTCGCTTACAAACATGCGACTTTTCATAATTTGAGCTGTGACGTAAGCAGGGAAACTTTAATTCCGAACTGCCTTGGGCGGATAATGATGACTCCATACCGGAGATACACGATGGATTGCTAGATCTTGCGAAATAATAAAAAAAAAAGTGGTCAGGTTTCTATAGATACCAGTCACTTGGTGAATTGCCCTGGTGACGTCACTCGAGAAGCACAGCTGACTCTTAATAAAAGTAAAATGTTCGAATCCCAATTTCTCCACATGTACGCCGATTATTTTTACGAAGCAAGTTGCAAATCGTTCAGTGAATATTGGATTATTTTTATACGTTTCCTAGCTATCAATCATTTGCGAATACCTTTAACACTAGATGAATATTAATTTTCCAACCTATCAGAACTCTTCACAGACTATGCTTGTCTGATAGCGTGGCTATCTGCCGTTGTATAAGAGGTCAGGACGATATTACAAAATATCCTAGGATGCTTTCATGCCTTTATTTTAACATGAAGTAATTCTATCGTATGGTAGTTCATTGTCCTACGACATTTTGTGAAAATGGCTCTTCAACTACCCTCACATAACCACGGCGTTAAACACAAATACATCTATCAATCACCAATGCTCATAAGAACTGCATGCATGTAGTCTATCAGAGATTCTGTCAATACCATGACATATAGCTCAATGACTATACCGGAAACGCAATATCCCATAACCGGATGTGGAATTTATTCAGTGTCATACTCTCAGACAAAACGTTAGAAATCAGTCGACAGATTTTCTGATTCCACCTATGACTGATTAGTCTACATATATGAAAAACTTTGTTCTCGTACGATTGTATTTTATTTGATAAAATGCACAGTAATTAGAATCGTATGATTTCTAACTGTGAAAACGACTCCAATATACACAAAATTGTGAACGGCCTTTATATTACGTGTAGGTCTACCTGGATTTGTGTATTATGTTAGCTGTTAATATCTCTTTTGGGACTGAGAATAATATCATGAAATGTAATTTTGCACATAAGTTCACCAGATATAACATAAAATTTGGGTTACGCATTTGTTTAATCTGAAATAGAAGTGTAAAGAATTTAAGGGCGTCAAGTATTGTATGAAAATATAGAAATAATTTTTCGCTTTCCGCAAGCCGGTATATCTACAGTTAATTCTGGTACATGTACCTCCCTCTCAGTCATCCAATTATATCTGATTGGTACCGAAGATGAGCTTCAAAGCTATCAATGAAACTCTTGGTAACAGTTCTTTTGGCTTAATCTGGAGCCATTCATATGACGTGAGGGTAATTTCCGTCAGGCATGTTCTGGTCCACTTAATTAGATTATGTATGAGTATTTAATGTCATTTGTCCAAAACTCTTACCCGGAAGATTAATTGGACCAGGAAACCTCTTGCGACATCTTCGCGACTCCGGCGGAAACGCAATATCCTAAAACCGGAAGTGGAATTTATTTCGGGTCATACTCTCAAACAAAACGCTAGAAATCAGTGGAAAGATTTTCTGATTCCACGTATGACTGATTAGTCGGCAGGTTGGAATAAATTTGTCCTCATCAGATTTTATTTTATTTGATAAAATGCACAAAAGTGACACAGAATGTTGTTTATTGCATCTATTTACTGTTTAAACTGGCAAAGAAAAGTCTCAACGCGTCGCTTACATCCGGGTTATTGACTCAATGGATTTTAACAAAAAGTCGTCTATTCATCTAAAGATTTCATTGTATAAAAGTGGGCTGATTTTCCGCGTTTAGGTGACGATTGAAGTAGTTATTACGGACAACGATTACAGCTTTTAATCAAAAGCTCTATTCAGCCTGTATGAAAATGAGACGGGAAATTACTCTTGGCACACAGCAGAGTAGTCGTGAACAAACGCGAAGCGCGATCGATTATCGCGCAAGGTCACGCTCTCTTCTTCTCCGCGGTCTTAATGCGTCCGTGTATCGCGTCTGCACCCAGGTGTGTGCGACCATACATATAAAAGGAACGGGTTATAATTACAGGACCGGGATCTCCACCCAAGCAAGTCGCTTCAGACCGTGTTAACAAATATTCCGTCAACTATGTTATTATAAAAGCGGCCTTCAGAATAATCAAATGATTAAGTTTTAAAGCCATTATCTAAGCAATGGGGAGCATAAATCGTTAATAAAACCATTTGCTGTACAGCGACCTTATGTAACCGATCTTAAATTATCACACATTATACAATATTATATTTAATGCACTGGCACATCATTTACGGACCATTTTACTGTAAAGCATGTGTGATTTTTCAGATTAAACAAGCCATTAGGACATGTCGTAAATTAAGCACAATTAGTGTATTAGAAATATCAAAAGATATCATCGAGTTAATGCGGTGAATTAATTATGAATTCTTTGGCTTTTAAATTAGTGTACTGTATACGTCATTGACCAGGTAAATGCGATCGACATTTTTAATCGCTCAAATACACGTAAAATTAATTGATCAGTAAGAAATCACAAAAAAAATCCTTAAAATGAACACGGATTCATGACATGGAGAAAATAATGATGCAGCAAAACGTTAAAAACAACGATAAATATTTTGACAATCAATTTCCGAAGGGTTGTGTTTTGGGAAGTGGTCGGGAGGGGGGGGGGGGGGGG
>JARFOD010000264.1:0-25792 GCA_031763545.1 Mopalia muscosa | reverse complement strand
AACACCAGGGCAACAGAAAGCAACCTCTTTCCTCGCCTCTTACGATCGACCAAGGAAGCCGAGGGAGTATTCTGCAGAGCCATGGCCCACCCGCTCCCTCACAGAGCTATTACCAATGCATGTTGCTGGACCCTAAATTTGGTCAGCCCCTGACATGCAAGCTATATCTCAATATAACTTGTCTTATGCGGAGATAACCTTTCCGTTTCACACAACACCTGGATTTGTTGACAAAAAACATCATCGGCTGGCAGATATGCATGCGTGCAATGCCATGACAAAAAAAATCAAGAAAAAAATAAATAAGATCCGAATGCAGAGAAGCTACAAAATACACCAGTGATTATACACTTGCTCTTTACTCCTCTTGTCTGACATTATTCGAAACATAGTATTTAAAAATGTCTGCTTATCCCAAGGCCAGACCAAGTCTTCATAGAAAAAAATTCCTTAAAAAACCAAACAAGAAAATTAACAATTTCCCGGTCTTTGGTTGAATATCTCTACTTTCAATAAAAAAAATAAAAAAACCCTTTCGAGTTACATGTAATAGTGCTAATGCTGGATAAATACACAGCCAAACTTCCTGGATGTTCTAATGGCATGAATTATTAATTCCCCAGAAATGTTGGAAACTATTTATTGTACTATTTCATACACTTCCTTATTTTGCACATTGCTATTTATGATTGATTAGTGTGCATGTGAGAACTACATAGTGTACATGTCTAAACAAAGCTGGAAATTTGATCAGTTATTTTAAAGGTAGACTCGAATTAATGGGTTAGACAGTATAAAATTCAGCATTTAATCTAGTTTCAGAATTTGATGTCCTCATAAACTAGATTTTTCTCAAATTATCATTAAATTATTGTTGCTGATTACAGAAAGTATTGGCAATTTATTATATTTTTGTTTAATTGGTTGAATGGGGTTAAACCCCAACTGTACTTAAAGGTATTCCCAAATGGGTTTTAAATCAGATTGAAAATGACTGAAGTACAAAGATGATACTATAAACTATCTGTAAAATAAATCACGTAGTTTTCTGACGCTAAGAATTTGTCTGTGGTGGATAATGACGACTCTATCATGGAGATATAGGAAGGATTGCTAGATCTTGAGAAATAACAAAAGGGTGATCAGGTTTCTATAGACACCAGTCACATCTTGAATTCCCATGGTGAGGTCACACGAAAATCTTTTAATAAAAGTCAGATGTTTGAATCCCAATTTCTCCAGATGTAGCCAAATTTTGGGAATTTGGGAATATCTTTTATCTATTAAGGTTATTTCACCTTAGTAGCTATTCCAAATAATCATTTTACTTATACGCTCTTTCGGCCCTCATGCCGATTATGTGGAGTAGCTACTCCAGATAATGCTTTTACTTATACGATCTTTCGGCCCTCATGCCGATTATGTGGAGTAGCTACTCCAGATAATCATTTTACTTATACGCTCTTTCGGCCCTCATGCCGATTACGTGGAGTAGCTACTCCAGATAATCATTTTACTTATACGATCTTTCAGCTTCATGCTGATTACGTGGAGTAGCTACTCCAGGTAATCATTTACTTATACGATCTTTCGGCCCTCATGCCGATTACGTGGAGTAGCTACTCCAGATAATCATTTTACTTATACGCTCTTTCGGCCTCATGCCTATTACGTGGAGTAACTTAGGAGTTTGCGTTTCTATTTAATTCAACCCACGTATGAGTCCTAAACAATATAGCCAAAAATATATTGCTTAAAAAAAAACCCATTTCAGAATGTGTCATTTTTGTTGTTGTACTATGATTCAAATTGATTGTTGTTTAGACCAGTGCCAATATTCAAGTGTGGATTCACAAGGAGGTGTTCAGTCAAATAAAATTACAATCTATCTATCAGAGGTAGGAACAAAGAAATAATACTATATGTATTTCTTAAATCAGATTTAACCAAAACTGTGAAAACTAGGCAAGGGGAACAACTCTCATCACCAATCTTATTACAGCCAGGGGAGATAACTTTTACAAGAGCTAATCTACCAGAGACCATGGAAGCTGGAAATTTTTGGTTATTTCCTCCAGTCCAAAAGTACACGAACTTAAACGTAACTAAAACGAAATAAAAACCATGCTAAGTCACAAATTTTTGATGACATCATTTATGTTAAACTTATGTAACTCAGTTGACCTAACAATTCCCCACATTAAGGAGGCTGATCTGTAGCATCTGACAAATCATAATGAACACAGGACAACGGTACATATTAAAACCACGGATAATGTTTTATCACAACTTTTCTGAGTTACTTTTTATATTTGCAATTTGATATTACAAATAATCCAGGCTGCAGTCCCTTGCATTATTTGTTTAATAGATACAATGTTATCACAAACATATAATTTGGAGAATTTTGAAAAATTATCTTCCTCCATTCCTAGGTAAAAAAAAAAATATGAATTGCTAGGAAATAATCAAAAATCTCTAGCTTTCATGGTCTCTGATAGATACATATTCTTATTTCAATTGACTGAATAGTGAATACCTCCTTGTCAATCCACTCTTAAAGATGTCACCGGGAAAATGTGTTTGTTTGTTTGTTAAATTGGGGTTTTACATTGTAGTCAATGGTATTTCTCTTATATGACGAAGGATTGTCCACTTCACACTTCACCTAGCCATATTATGGTGGAAAACCGGGAGATAACCTCGTAAAAAACACCCCCGCGATTGCCGGAGCCACAACATGTGACTCTCTCATATACCTGAGGGTCGACAGTCGGACCCGATCTCGTGAACAGTAAATTAAAGCAGGTGCAGGT
This sequence comes from Mopalia muscosa, assembly GCA_031763545.1. Classification (NCBI taxonomy): domain Eukaryota; kingdom Metazoa; phylum Mollusca; class Polyplacophora; order Chitonida; family Mopaliidae; genus Mopalia; species Mopalia muscosa. The sequence goes on along the minus strand of JARFOD010000264.1, from coordinate 22,976 downwards.
TCAGTTTAGGATATTGGAATTTCCACTGACAAGCTTAACATAATAGAGTAAGGTGACTACTCCAAAGAGTATCATAACTCCTGATGATGGTTTGATAATAAACCGAAATATTGAGTCAATATGAATTTTGCGTAGTCACCTTACTCTATTCAGTTTAGGAAGTGCGCACACTACTACTAAGCCATGGCCGCGGGTGTACCAATCTAAAGGAAATAACTAAAAATCTCTAGCTTTCATGGTCTCTGATAGATAGATTCTTATTTCAATTCACTGAATAGCGAATACCTCTTTGTCCATCCACACTTAAAGATGTCTCCAGGAAAATGTGAATAAGGAGAATGACGTAGTGATGTAGGACGATAGGAGAGCCACAAATTACTCCCCTTTGTTTTGCTGCGCTGTGAAATTAAAATGCAATATGATGAAACTGAAAAAAAAATTAGATTTACTTACGTCCTGATTTTCATGATGCTTTTCCACTCTTTTTCCTTCGGTCATACTATTGTGCCGTGTCAACCCGGTTTTACCGGCCTTCGGTTGATTGGCCGGCGGTACTTTAATCGGTGATAATGTTTGGTTGCTGGAGGGCCGTCGTTTGATGAGCACTTTGAAGTCATCTCGGAACGATCGAGCCTTCTTTAGCACTTTAGAGCTGGATTTATCTGTGAATGAGTTAAAAAAAAACAGGACTTAGTAGATGAAAAGGATGAATGATCTTAATTAACTGAAAGAAAAACCGACTGAATAAAGGAAAATGATTTTTGTTCTGTTTATTTTGATTGAGGTTTAACATCAAAATAAAGAGTATTTCACTTGTAAGAGGACAGATTGTCCATTTCAGACTGTTCCTCGCCTTATTACGGTGGCAAACTTGGAAAAAATCTTGTAAATTATTTGTTAGTTTGATTGGGGTTTAACGTCGTACTCAAGGGTATTTCACTTATATGACGACGTGCCAGTCCAATGGGTGAAGGAAACCATCCTCCACACCACTGGCAACAAACAAAGACAGGACAGGACAGGACAGGACAAATACAGGATGCAATACAGACACAACAAACAGATTGGCTTCCTCTGAGAGCACCAGGCCAACAAGAAGCTCCCTCCAACCACCCGCCCAAACCTCGTAAAAACCACCCCTGTGAGTGCAGGATCCACATTATATGATTAACTCATATAGCTGACAATGGTATCCAGTACTAGCTTGATGTGAGCTGATAACTTTATGCTAATTCATAAACTTTGTTGAAAAGATAAAAATAAAATAAAATGTTCAAGGAATCCAGAATTTAATTTCTACAGACCAGTGTAATGATAACAAGCTCATTGAGTATTTTTTTTATTTCAATGCTATTATTGAGTTTTAATGTTTCTCTTTTAATTTAAAAACCAAATTCAATAAACCATTACATACAAAAATAATGATAAATAATAATTCAAGATGACCGTTCGGATAAACAATTATTTCTCATGAAATTGGCTATCATAGGCGCAGGTTATAAAAAAGGCTTTTATTCTGTAAAGTATTTATTTATGCTTCATGTTAAGTTTGTGCATGATAATAAGTGAAAGAAAAATGGTATAGATGTATTTTCTTTACAAACCATTTACATGTAGTTAAATAAATTCCTCATATAACAAATGGGGAACTCCTACTCTAGACCCTCAAAACTGAATGAAATAACTAGTTATTTTCAGGTCATGTGATATCAGGTTACTTGAAATACTTGATTCTGATTGGCTGAGATTGTCTGAATGAAAGGGTCTATATTCTGAGATAACATAAACCAGATGAGGGATGCTTCACTTTGGTGCCTCAGCTCTATCCTAATAAAGTCCGCCAGAGAAACTCAATCAGAAAGAATCAACACATGTGCCTTTACATGTATATTCTAATACATGTAGAATTACATGTGTCTGAATAGCTTTTTTGTTGTTTTTGTACTGATATTTCAATCATATAATGGTATGTAAGCCAAATAAATGAAGTGAAATGATTTGTTTGTTTGATTGGGGTTGAACGTTGTACTCAAGGGTATTGCACTTAATCCCACTTATATGACGATGTGCCAGCGCAATGGGTGAAGGAAACCACCCTCAACACCACAGGCAACAAACAAAGCCAGAATGTGACAAATACAGGACGACAATAACAGGACGCAAATCAGACACCACAAACAGATGGTCTTTCATTCCCCTTTAGCTCTGAGAGCACCAGAGCAACATGAAGCTCCCTCCAACCTCCCGCGTCTGGCAATGAAGACAAAGTGCCAGAGTGCTGGATGAAAACAGGCTGGTAATACATGTATTATATAAGGCAGTGCAACCACAAATACTCCACTTTGTGTATTAAACATTGGCATAACTCAGAGGGTTAAAAGGCCACTGATTACATGTAGATACATGTACATGTAGTTGAATTGGTTGGTTGATTGATTGATTGATTGATTATTGTTTTACACATCATTCAATACTATTTCAACTACATGTATACTGTGGAGTGAACACATGAATGTCAAATTAAAAAAATATATATATTTACGTTCTTTTTTTTTTAACAACTGAGGTAATTCAAAGTAAAATTTAGCACTTCTAGCACTCACAAAGATGAATAAACTGAAATTACAAGATCAGTGGGGTTTTACGCTGTACTCAGCCTGGCATACATGTAAGACTACATGTAAGTACACATAATCATTAAAACATGTACTTGTATGGAAATGTTTAAGTTGAGGCAGTGTTTTGTTTGATGGTTTTCATTAATTCAATTCCCCAGTATTTCCTTTACTGCCAAAGCTTAATATTAATAGTTTAATATTATATATCCACAAGTTACATGTGCCAAGAGTTTGGGGATACCATGTAGAAATGATTGCCTCCAGTCACATTTTAAAACTGTGGTTACATTTACATCTGTAGTTGCATTCATTATAAGACATATTTTATGAAACCAAGTTAAGCAAATCATACACTGCAGAATATAAGAGCATACATGTATGTCATTTTTTTTAATAGTATACATAAGCTGTCCCCATAGAAGGGGAGGGAGTGGGTGTGATGGGGCCCATTAAGCTAGGGGGCCCCAAAGGCAAACAAAATCAAATGACAATATTTTGTTGTGGATATAATTCTTCACACAGAAGTACATGTAGCACCCTGTTTCAGGAAGGGGCCCACCTATGCCTTTCATAAAAAAATGTCTTGGTTGCCCTGCATGCGGAGTCTCACAGTATTTCTCTTGGATTTTGTCATTATGACAGTGAATTTGCTGATTTCCATGAATTTTTTACCTTAATTTGATTGATTGATTTGATTTTTTATGCTGTGTATACAACAATAGAAACTAGAATCCCCAGAAAATGTAAAGTGTACCTTCATATAACCCCGTAGTGATTAATTTACACCGATTTGTTTGTTTGTTTGATTGGGGTGGTTTAACGTCATACTCAAGGGTATTTCACTTATATGACGACAGATCGTCCACTTCACACCGCAACCATATTACGCTGGAAAACCTAGTAAATACTTGTACATGTAGTCCTTTTAAAAAGGCTGTCAACGTTTGATATTTATCATTTTGATATTGACTGTACTGTCAATGTCCGAATGATAAATAGACGGCCTCTTTAATAGAACTACATATGTACATGTACTGTCGATGTTTGAAGAAGAAACTGATTATTTCATTACTGATTGGTGTTTAATGTAGTGGTTAATAAATATCAAGGCAATACATTGGTTGGTTTGTTTGATTGAGGTTTAAAACTGCTCTCAAGGTTATTTCACTCACAGGATGGCGTACCAGTATAATGGGTGAAGGAAACCACCCTTGGCACCACAGGTAGCAAACAAAGACAGGACAAATACAGGACACTTTATACAGAAAGCAAGACGAAAGATGTCGCAAACAAATCGGCTCTAGGTTGGCCCTAGTTCTGAAAGTGCAAGGGCAACAGGAAGCGATAGCCCCATAGCCAGAGAACTGAACACGGCTTTATTTTTTTAATTTGAGTTGTACTCAAGGGTATCGCAATTTCATGTAAATAAAGGATAATAATCAGCCTAATTAGATACTGTGACGTCTGTGGGGACTAAAAATACATTAGTACATTAAAACATCTATGTGAGTACTAAAAATACAGTTCCTGTAACATGTGTTTCTACGTTTTTTTTTTATAAAAACAAAATTTCCATAGGATATATGTACAATGTATATTAAACAAATATGTTTGTTATATACAAGTACATGTATGTTGAGTTTGTGAATACAGATTACAGTACATGTACATCTAATTCCAATAAAACACATCAAGCTAGAACTGGATACCAAAATGCCACCAAACAACCTTTATTTAGTGATTCTAATAGTTTTTTCCACCATTATTACATGTAATTTGCCCAGTATGTGTACCACAAATTTAAGCCCTAGGAAACAGGTTTTGGACATAGTAAAGGGTACATGTTCACTTTGGTGTTAGGTTTTACATCTAAACAGCTGACGGGTGACAGAAGGGAGACAAATGGGGTCATTTCTCTTAGTAACAATTTCTGGTATTTTGACATTTTACCACATTCATCATGTTTTTCAATTATCTCTACTTATCAGTGGTTAGACTCTGTGTAAGATAACACCAGCTGAGTACACAGCCTGTGTGTTAGGCTATTTGTGAGCTTAACAAATATGAAGTAGGTCCTTTTTTAAGCTCCAATGCCCAGTAATAAGAAATACATGTGGCTCTATAGATCCAGTTGACTCCGCAATGCTTGTTTATTCGATTGGGATTTAACGCCATACTCAAGGGTATTTTACTTATACATGTATGATGACGAATTTTCCACTTCACACTGTTCCTTGCCTAATTACATGTATGGTGGAAAACGGAAAGGAAACCTTGTAAAAAAAAAACACCCCCAGGATTGCCAGAGGCTCAATCCTGTAAACGGTACATCAAAGTAGGATTAGTTATAGCACGCGCTAACCTTTTTAAATAGCCACAGCTGTCAGCCTGTTCCGTTTGAAAAAAGAAAAATTTACTAAGAAACACCAAGACACAAGCCCTTTCAGAAGGCTATCATGTTTGTTTTCAGGTGTGTTTGATTGGGGTTTGATGTCATATTCAAGGTTCGTTCACTTATATACATTGTACACTCTATGGCGACAGACACGGTTTGGAAGAAACTGTGATTCAATCGATTGAAAGTGGATGAAAATTACCATTTGTGGTGTTAACAGTTATATATAAGTAATTTTTAAGTATTTGTACAGAAAATGTAGTTTTTTAAAATTATGTTTGGGCTGGTCAGGGACAATTTTTACACCTATTTTTCAGGGAAAATGTCCATTGACAGGTAAAAAGAATAGGGTTGCACAAATCCTGAATGCACATGGGTATTAAAACATGTATGACGTTGCCTGCAACTATTGTTAATAGTGATAAATTTACAAAACATACATGTGCATAGAGAAAACATGTATGACATTACCTGAAAGCATTGTTAATAGTGATGAATAAACAAAACATACATAGGTAAAACATATACATGTATGATATTACCTGAAACTATTGATTCTGGTGACAACAAACATTCTCTCAACTCATCCATTATAAATCCAGGACCAAGATTTGGAAAAATCCTTACATGTGATCAATGCAAAATTCATTCACATTTGGTTGTCTATTTGAACATCTTAGTTACATACGCCCACAAGAACACATTTCTCGTTTGTCGATATCATTGTTTAAACACCTTGAAAAGCGCACTTAAATCATTAATCCAATTATGAAACTGAATTGACCAGGCAGCCAGATCAATATATACATGTTGATTCCAGAAAAGACAAAATCCTGTCTCCCACAAAACTACCTAGGATTACAACCAGGACAAAAATGATTTGCTTATCGGCCAATAATACAATTTCCCAGAACTTTACACTCATTGGCGTACCTTGATATTACAGTAATTATATATGTTCTGTCCTAATTACGACTTAATACACTTTGTATGTACGACATGTAGCTGGGCAACAGTCCATATACATGTATTAAACAGTACAAATACACTGCAGACAAAATCGAGGGGTTAATAAAAGGCTGAAAATACTAGGTCAAATTCTTAGAAATTTCACTGATAAATCTAAATTTTAAGCGGAAATGTTCCATATTTGTATCTTGATTTGCTCGGACAATATTAAAATATTTCAAATATGTCTATTTAGTAGTGATTTGAACCAATGACGTCTGTCTGTATGAAGTGGTCAACACACCATTATAAGAGCTAGATGTAGATGTACAATGTACAAAAGTCTGTTGATGGAATCCAACCAGAACACGGTACTTTTAATGTATCTCCCAAGTACGATTCCAGTGTGATTTGAGCCTGGATCCTCAAGAGAACCATCCAATAATCACAGGTGATGCCAAAAGCTGTACAAAACTCCAATGTAACAGGGCTATCTTCCAAAATCACACTAGTGGGATTCTAGTCTAAGTCTTTAGCTTACAGGATCAACCAATTTCACCACTTGATCTCCAGGAGATTCTTCCAATTTAAAATCACTGGTCAGATTAAATTAGACAAAAAATATTCTGATGTGAATTCCTGTACATGTTTGTTTTCTTGTACATGTAAGTTATTCTTTTTACTATAATCACACAATTTTAATTGAGTTGTCACAATTTTATCACAAGTTTGACGATGATCATCGAACCTGAGTACATCTAATTCCATTCCTTTACTTGTAATCCAATCAAAGGACTCAGAGACACAAAATAATGAATCGATATGAGAACTTCTATAATAGCATACATTGTATGGTGTATAAAAAGCTTTCCGCATTCATGAAAGTCTACACATAAACAAAACCTGGATACAATCAGTACTGAATATTATAATACATGTTTACTATACAGCCTTAAATTAACTTTAAATCATCTGTTCTTCTTTCCTTTCATACAGCTTCTGACAATCACATGTGTATCCATGTATTATTTAACTACTACATGTATCAAGCTCCCACTGTCTTTTGATAACAGTGTAAAATAATAACTGATTATCCTGGGTCAGCTCAATCACTCAGCGTTTCAATGTAGATCCACCATTGCTGTTTCCAATAAAGTTAGGTGAACTCCATTAAATTTGATAAAGAAACAGTTGTTTAATTCTTGTGGCACAGTCAAACTTAATTGACACTCGATAGACAATTTAAAATCAAATGCTGAATTCAACGTTTAGTTCCCTACAACTAACATCCTGCATAGGAGTAGTTTTTCACAGTTTCTAAAATATATAGTCTTTTGATGGAGTTGGCGTATATATAAACCTGCTTCTCTGCATTTCAACGTTTGGATGAAATGATTACCACTTGTGCCAAAGGCGAGGGAGGGGGGTGAGGTCAAAGTGAAATCAGCAGCTGAGTGGGCTAGTCCTTTTTGAAACCAAATCTAAATTTACCCGCTACTGTACATCGTTATGTATGCAGTATGTGGAGATCAGGTCCTGATAGAGTATACCAGTGGTACATGTGCATTGTATACTAACCTGTAACTACAGTAACGTAGATTTATGTACATGGAAGTATAGAGCAACGATGATGCATTAAGCAAATATAGGACAATGATGCTGCTATTATGAAAATAATAACAGTAGGCCACTATAATTTACATGAATTATCGAAACATGATCCTCACTGTATAAGTAATACATGGATATTGTATGGCAAGTGCTACCTGTTTTATTTATTTAGAATGTGCAGAGTAATTTTCATTTTGCATATTTATATAACCAGGCCTGTGCTGTAATCTTTTCAGGCATAAGCTTAAATACTAAAAATCGGTCCTCTAAAATTTTGTAAAATAACTTACAATTTCCACTTTCCCAGGCCTGTATAAAGTTTGTATGTTTGGGATTTAATGTCAAAACCAAAGTACATGTACTCGCTCAAATGATGGTCCTTGTTTGAATCAATTCTCTGACATCCTCTACAGTTCACCGTAATGTTAGCTCGAGACCCATTCACCTGTCATTTTCAATGGGTAGATTTAAAAAATTAAATAGTTAAAATGACAGGCAGAAATTCTGAATTTTAACAGGGGAAACATAGGCAAATTTTGTTAGGGGAAATTCCTAAAAATAGCGATTATGACTGGCAAATTTGTACTCCTAGTCCTATTAAAGACAATGATATAGATGAATGTTTATCAAATATATGGGGAAAAAGTAGGTAGAAACCATATTGCACTGATTGACAGGTCGGAAATAAGGTTGATAAAATTAGAAACCTATTTACTTTGCCAGGTATAATACGGTTTAGCACACTTACAAAAACGTTACATTTGAGATCTGTCAATGTCTAACCGGCCCCTGAACATGAATACATGTCAGATGTATATTAGAATGGTACACCTACATGTATAGTGCTGCCTGCAAGAAATGATAAAATGTTTAGAATTTGCTTAAGGTTTAATGCCATACTAAACTTTACATCACTCCTAAGGCCAGCAATAATAATTTTTCTATTTACCGTAACCCTACCTACAAAAAAAATTCAAGGTAAAAAAAACTAAAAAATAATTTTTTCTTCTTCGTTTTCAGAAAATGTGGAACAACTTTTAATGAACAAGAAAAAGAAAAACTTCCTCACCCCAAAAAGCATGGGTTACGTTGTTTTATCCGATTTTAAGGTAATGTGGGAAAAGCACAGGCCTGCTTACAGTAATAGACAACAGGAAACAGAGAGGAAACCCTGCCAGACTCACTTTGGTTGACTTTCCCAAATACTTAAGGCCAACTGAGGGACCTGAATCGGTAAAAAAATAAGTCTTGCTACCCACAGATCCCCGGGTGCAGGCCCCCCTCAGCTGATAAGCAACAGGGTAATTGGAACCCCAGCTTGCCAATTACAACACAACATTAGTTTGATTGGGGTTTTATGTTGACTCAACCAGAACTGTATTTCACTTTATGTACTATATGAAGATGGATTGTCCATTTGACACTGTTGTAAACTGGGAGGAAGCCTTGCAAAAACCACCCCGTGTTACCTGAGCAAAATCATGTAAGTGACAGACAGACTGGACTTGAACCTGCCAAATGTACATTGAAGTAGGATATAGTAGAAGTCAATATGTCCTATATAACAGCAGGTTTACTAAGTAATGGCTCAACAGCTTTGAAAACAATTTTAAAATTAAAATACAATTAACAATATCATTATGATTTAATTTTTAATGACCTTAATAATAGCTTACATAAATATATCCAGTATTCTACCATGAATCTTTGTACATGTAGGCAGTCGGCAGAGTGTTGGGCCGTTAACGCAAAGTTCCCAGGTTCTAATCCCGGTGGGGGCAAGCAATTTTTTTTATCTTTATTGTTCAAAATATATCATCAAGTATTAAAAACCTGAAAAGTTTCCCTTTATTTTATGAACTCCCCCTCACCACCAGGCACCTGGGCAAAGGAAGCTGGCTAGACCTGGGTGAAATACTGCCCAATTATTAGTGTTTTTACTATGGTTACTTTATACAGTTAATAAAAACATGGCCTCCTACGTCCTCAGGTGTGCCATATATTACACTGAGTTAGGTTTATCTGATGGGTTTTATCAGACTTGATAAGCAGACAGACATGTGGAGGGCTAGTAAGCCATATACATCTAACCAGATCACAAGACAGTTTCCGCTAGCTCAGCAGAATTCTATTTTCGGTTTCATTTATTCCTGTCTGGGTCAACATTTTATCTGGCAGACTTGCTGGAGTAGTACCGGAGATGGTCTAGATACATGTACATGACTTCATGTAAAGGTATGACTCGAAGAACACTTTGAAGAGACATTTAATTAAATTTTGGTATTTAAAACAGGGGATTTAATTATTTTTTGACTGATTGGGGTTTGAGTTTTAAGGAAAAGATACAATTTACGATGTTTTCACACCTTTGTTTACTTTGAGGTTTATTCTGTACATGTACTTCATAGAAGAGAGATGTAATTGTTCACTGAAAAGTGCCTTTGGTTTCTGTTTTACTATTGTATTTTCTTACACACAAATTTCACAATCAAAGGGGAATAACTTTTAGCATGAGGTGTTTGTTTTATGTACACTTTTCTCTCAAATCCCCAAATAGATAACTTGTAAGTTCCATTATTATCTTATTATCTTTTTATTTAAATATCTTTTATTTGTCATAACTTGTTTCTCTTTTCTTTTTGTCACACTTTTTCAGCATTCAGTATTTTAAAACAAATTATTTTTTATTTATTTTTATTTTTTTTCATTATTTATTTCATTATTTATTTATATCTTATGCATACATGATGTGCAGGTACATGTGCATATTTACTTTGGGCCAAGGGGGCTGTTTGCTCAAAGTGTTATACATGTATTATCTTGCCAACATTGGTATAAAAGCTGTATTTAGAAGTAGAAGCTGAATGCAAGTTCTATACAAAATCAACTTTGGTAAATAAAAATTCAATATTTCATTTTCAATTCAGATTGATTGGTGTTTAGTGCCATGTTCAACAAGAAATATATATGATAATGGTGGTGTAGTCCCAACATAATCCAACAACCATTAAATTTGACCTGATTTGCTATGTTTGAAAACTAATGTTCCTCCAAAGGATGCATAAGGTGGATTCTCATTGCATGATTTGTAGAACTTTACAAATTCATGGTTTTTTTTTCGGGATTTGTGGCAATTAATTGGTTAAGATAAAAGAATGAAACAATTAACTAATCAACACTCCTCAACTGAAGGGATTCCCTTAAAATCTTTGATAGAAAGCACAACGTGAGAATACAACAGTACAGACAATGTACATGTATGGCAAGCATAGTCATTCAGCAAAATTCTGAATTATAACATGGGAAAGAAAGGAAACTGAAAATTTGCCACAAAAAAAAGGAATTATTTATGACAGGCAAATTTCCAATCCAAGTTGTAAAAGCACTGTTGACAAGACCTGCCTTTGGGCCAAATTGCTCCTAGACAGATGATAGTTAAGTTTTCAACTAGAAAACTCTTGATGGCTTCTTGGATTGACACAATGTCCATGGCCCATCTCTTATTTATCAGCTCAGTTTAATCGGCTAAAGGGTAACGAGAAGCAAATTTGTTTGTAATGTTCTGTATTTTTGTCCGTCGTCATATAAGTGAAATACCCTTGAGTACGACGTTAAACACCAATCAAACAAACAAACACAAATCAGCCTCAGGGCACAAACTGGATCCCTCTAGAGGAGAGTATTCAGTTTGAACACAGCTGACCAGGTAATAAACCTCACTTGTATAAGGTACATCTCTTATCATCTTATGTATTAGTAGGGGTTTATCTGCTATTAGTCACAAATCAGAAGACTTGCCTACCCTAATTTATGAAATTTATGTGTAAAAAATTCATTTTTTATAAGTATTATAAGTATTTTCTTACCATTTTGTGTATTTTTGATTACATTTTTGGGTGTATTTTGATGGCCTTTTGGTATATTTACCCTAAATTATGTGTACAAAATACTCCAGAATACACGGAGTAGGCAGGTCTAAATCAGCCTCAATGGGCACAAACTAGATCCTGGTTGTCAGTGGTTGATGAGACAATTCAGCTTAAACGCAGCTGACCAAGTAATAATTAAGCCTCACTTGTGGACTCATAGCATTATTCCCACTGATAAGCTTCACAAAGTAGAGTAAACTTTACATCTCTAATAAAATATACACATGGAAACATGGTGATTCAACATTTCGGTTTATTCAAACAGTTACACCATTGTCAAGAACACTGATGAGTTTCAAAAAGTAGAATTTACTAATCAGCCCTTCTTGAGTTGAAAATTTAAGAGAATCCAGTATACTTTGATCTCAGAGCTGGTCTCAAATCCTCCTTTCTTACCATTAACAAATCATTATATAAAAGGACATCAAGGATTGATTGATTGATTGATTGATTGATTGATTGATTGATTGATTGATTGATTGATTGATTGATTAGCAAATTTATGGCTGTATAACCTATATAATTGTGTGTCAGCCCAAAGGGTTTAAGGAATCCACCATTTGATAAACAATTTAAAACGCGATAAAATATAAGAAGCACATGTATATATGAGATTTTTATGGGAATTATCTGAATACAGAGACATTCCCACTGAATGATTATGATACATTTGGTACAGAGAAACTTGGCTACAGACTAGCAGACCATAAATCCTGTTCATCAAATATTTATAGAAGACATTGAGCTAAATCAGCTTATTGTATTAAATGATACTACCCTTTATACATGATGAATGAAGCTTGGTGACCAGTGGGGGGGTGATGTGCTCAGTAGAGCCGTTTATTTTAAGATTGGTGACTGATATATCATACCGGGTACAGCACGGGTGGAAATGACAATACATTTGTAGGACATTTCCAATAAAAATTTAGATTGTCCTGTGAAGATCCCCAGAATTTAACATTCTGTTAAATGGCCTGCAGGGCAAAATTGTCGACCATCAGGTATTATATATGATTGATTCCCAAGATGTGGCTCCGACAATCAAGGAACAGTGTGAAGAGGACCATCTGTCATTATATTAGCGAAATACCTTTGAGTAATATGTAAAACAGGCCTGGTGAGCCCGTTCTAACCATTCTCCCCAAAGCACAGGCCCGTAAAAACCCCAATCAAACAAACAAATCATACAGGGTTTACGTGATTTTCAAAGAATAAATATGTAAATTATAAATATAGAGCATAATTAATTTCATAGGGTTTTAAAGGAATCCAAAATTCACATCTACATGTACATGTATAAGCTTTAATAATTAAAATGGCTGTAATTTTTAAATTAAAGTTTCTAAAAATAAATGTTAACAACTATATACCAAGCAAATATGGTTTTCCAGGAATTTACAGTACTGGAAATTCAAATTTCCCTTTTCCAGGAAACTCCAGGAGTTTCAAGAACTGAGGAACCCTATCATATAACAGGAGGTAACTGGTCAAAATACCACATTAAATCACAGCCAAACTAAGTGAACTAATCCAACTACATCAATTACAACAGTGCTTTAATTTGTGAAAAAGACTATGGTGTTTAAAAGCCAAATTTGATAACCAAAAACATGTAATACAATAGATTTGTATACACTGAGTAATTTATGTCTGTACATTTAATTATAACTTTATCCATGTATTAATCAGATCTGGGATAATAATGCTATCTATATTTCAGCCGAGCTGATTGTAATCCAAACAAAAACATAAATCCAATCAAATTTCTCTGTTGTTAACACGAGACACTTCTTAGAGCGCTTGCACCAAGGCATGACTCAGCGTCTTGCTTATGACCTAATTACCTCCCATCACGGAACAATGACAGATGCAATATGATTGTAATGTAGTGGTCGCCACCCAAATCAATCTCCGTTGCGAGCCCATCTGGCAGCTTGCACGATCATTGTCTGTTACAGACGGTTTAGTAATCTAGGCTGGGGTCAGCCAAAGGATGGAAACAAAAGCGCTGAGCTGGCCAGAAAGGTCAGGGCTATACGGTTGCCATGAATGAATCATATTGAAGCATTGGTGAGTAACTGTTGATACACTCAACACTTGTCTGCCATAGATTTAAGAATGGTTTCTTTTTCTTAGGAAGGCCGATGGAGCAACTTGGAGGGAGGTTCCTGTTGCCCTGGTGCTCTCTGAGTGGATGGGCAACAAGAAGCTTACATGTACACTGCATCTGTTTTCTGATCATTGTACTGTTTTGTCTTTATTTGTTAGCTGGGTGAGGAGAGTTGTTTCTGTCACCCATTGGGCTGGCTTGCATTCATATATAAGTTACATGTATATAAAGTGTTTAAGGTTAATTTCACTTATACATCAAATATTGGTACATGTAGAAGTCATTTTCTTGAGTACGCTTCACACAAAATGTAACGTTTTATCTACCAAAATTGAAAAAAATTATGATTTGAACACCCTTGATGTTATGAAAACCCTATGAAGTTCATATAAAAGCTCTGAGTGAAATTTAATTTAATAGAATAAAATTAATAAAATTATAAGAGCTTCTCTTGTGTTCAAAATAACATTAGCTGAATTTTACAGTGATTTTAAAACTTTCCGTTCTTCCCAATTTCATTTTTTTTTTGTAGTATTCAAGACAAATGCGAAGTAAAATGAAACAAACTGTGGAATTCACAGTGTGAGGCATCTTATACAATGTATGGTAGCTAAGAGACTACATGGCTTCATTAGATAAGTCAAGGATAACCACTACAGCAGGGACTAAGGATACCTTCAGAGGTACATAAGAGGAGGATCAGGGGTCTAACATGCTAACCACTGAGGCAGGACAGCGTGTCGCACGATGGATCAGAACACAAGGACTCATTACATATATCAAAGGAAAACACCGCAGCAAGTACAAAGAATATCTTTAGAGAGACTTAATTCAGAGTTAAATGAACCCAAAATCGCAAAAAAAGTGAAAGAACAGGGAAATATGCAGAGAATGAAATAGAAAAAGTGGAGAGAATCAATGGAAAATGGAAAAATTCAGACAGAGATAAAGAGGGGGGAAAAAACAACAAAAAACAGAAGAAACCAATCAAGGGAAGCTTCTACAGCAGTAGCCTGCACATATATCTATGAAACTGGATGGGTAGAATGTTCTAACCTTTAATGGGCACCGTTCCAGATCTGTGTGTTTGTAACCTGACAGGAGGGAGTAAGGGTATATTTATACACACTACGTTCTACTACAAGTACATGCCATCACATTGCATCAGTGTTACTACAAGTCAAGTTCTATTACAGGTGTATTCTACTACAGGTGTATTCTACTACAGGTGTATTACAGCTTTATACCCTACAACTTCTAGCAGTTCCGGCAGAGAAATAGGCTTTACTACAGGGGGTCTTACATGTTATTTCTTTGGCCTGTCCCAAAATTAGAGTGTCCTAACTTATAGAAGTTATAGAGGTATGTAAGAGGAGAAATATATAACTGATCAAAGGCTGACAATAAATGATTTAAATTGATTGCTACAGTATATGTAATTAAATAACAAAATACATGTAATCACAGATTTCAGTAAGATCTAACAACAACCAATCAAAACATTTCCCCATATTTCAAACGGTGCAAACCTGTACAGTTTTATAAACTGTAAGCCTATTTATTGTACAAAATGAGTTTCACAGTTTTTTGTTTATTGTTTGTTTTGTTTTTTTTGGATTGGGGTTTAACTCAATACTGTTATAAGATGGTTTCACTTGATGATGGTGTTCCAGATCAGTGGGTAATTAGGAAACCTCACATGATGTGACATTGCCACTAACAAACACAGACAAAACTGGACGATCTCAAGAGAAAATACAAAAGACCCTACAAAACTGATCGACTTCCTGTTGCCCAATACAATGTAAGTCTAAGACACCAGGAAGATTCTATCAGTTCACATTTATGCCAGAAGTGATTTACTGGACAGAATTTATCTTAAAAAAGTTTTTTACAAATCGTCAACAAGGCTCATTAATATTCTCAACAACCACAAAAATGATAAAAACTTGATAACGATCTCTGAAATGAGACAGAAACGTAGTATCCAATAAATTAAGAAGTTGTTATCCATACTTAAGCCTCTCCAGTTTTCTAACCACAAAAACGTAACAACAGAACAGATGTTCCAAGAATTAGAATTGATGTCAATCCATGATTTAATTATCTTTTAAAAAATTCTAATTGTACATACATGTTATCCTTTAATGGAAATTACCCAGAATATATTACTACATGTTATCTGTACAAAAACAAACATTCCACCAGAGTTGGACTACGCTCTGCAACAAGCTCTCCATTGAAACTGAACTGTTTAAAAAAATACATGTATCTATCTTATTTGGACCATTTCTTTGGGATCAATTACAACAGGTTTCTTAAAGCTTATTCACAAGTTTAAAGAATTTTTATCCTGGAAACTATATCTTAGTTAAATGCACCCTTGTTTAATTCAGCATTGCTGTGTAAATACTGTATTTTATACACATATGTTTCCATCATATCTTGAATGCTTGTACACTGTACATACATTGTATGTCATTGTATCTATATTTTCACTTATTTCATATTCCTAGGTCATCTATTTATGTGCATAATGCCTGATTCATTTTGTAGACATTGGTATATATGCGAGTACATGTATAAAGTGATCACTGAAAGCCTCAGAGATTTGTTTGTTTGTTTGATTGGTGTTTAACGTCGTACTCAAGGGTATTTACTTATATGACGACGGACAAAAATACAGAACATCACAAACAAATCTGCTTCTGTTACCCTTTAGCTCTGAGAACACCAGGGCAACAGAGAGCAGCCTCTTTTCTCGCCTCTTACGATTGACTGAGGAAGCCAAGGGAGTATTCTGCAGGGCCATGGCCCACCTGCTCCCTCACAGGGAGAAAGCCTCAGAGAACATCAACAGTCTGTTGACTGAGCCTTTGTATACCCTCATTCAATAAATAAAGCTTTATTATTATCATATAATGTCATTCTGGAAAATCTGGGAAATAGACTGATTGATTGTATATACATGTACAAAGATGGTATGACATGAAATGTTCTACCCTATCCAGAGCCAGGGGGCACAGATATTAAAAAGAAATATATCTTGTCAGACCTTTTTGCAATGTTAAAAATGGAGCAAAGGGTTGTTGCTAATAGAATTATGTCATCTACATTGTAGATTAAAATGGGGCTTTGAACAACTGGCATCTGTATGTCATTTTTAAAAGTGATGCTATTTTTTTTTTAAATTTCATGCCTTCGCTTTAACAAATAAAAAATTGTGTAATTTATGAAGTTGTTATCAAAAAAATTTATCAGCAAGACTTAAACAAATGTCCAAAATTATAAATCGTATGTAGCCCAGCCCCAATATTTACATTGTTTACTGAATGAAAAGTCTAACATTAATATTATGGTACATGTACCTGTGCCATATATGGAAGACCCCCTGCATGTAGTCCATCCTATCTACCTGCCTGAATAGTTAGAGGAAAAATGGTTTGTCTGTTTGTTTGATTGGTGTTTAACATCTTACACAAGGGTATTTCCCTTATATGACGACGGGTTGTCTACTTCACTGTATACACAGCCTTATTATGGTGGAAAACCGAGAGGAAACCTTGTAAAAACCACCCCCGTGATTTCTGAAGCCACAACATGTGACTTGCTTATATACCTGATGGTCGACAGGCTGACTGGATCCGGTGAATGGTAAATCGAAGCAGGTTCAGTTTAGGAAGCGCACTTGCTACCACTAAGCCACAGCCGCGGGCCGAGGAGGAACAATGGTAGAATCAAAGATACATGTTGTTCTATGTACCTATAGCATAAATCGAGTACATGAGAATTACCACAAGTATAGTTATAAAGATTACAGATTCTCAAAGGTGAGAAAAGTTTATGAAACCCTGGCGGTTTAGGGCCACTTTCACAAAATGTCAACTACAGTAAAATCTTTTATGATCTATTTTTATGCCCATACTAAAACTGGACAAAATTTATTGGACAATAATTTTTTTTGTCGCCCCAGGCCTACGTATACAATGAATGAAACTTAAAATGACTTGGAACTTACATGTAAGTTAGTGCTAAGATTATACATGTAATTAGTGGTCTGGATTATTTTTATAAGATATCTCTAAAATTAATCCCACTAAAACTGGTATCGTACAGTGTTGCCAATTTAGTATTTAAAATTGATGCATCATGAATGTTCCATATAAACTCAACATTATTATGTAAGCTTATAGAACCGATTTCAAAGTGTAATTTACAAAAAAATGTATAAGCCTGAACTAAAATTGAACATGGCCAGCATTGGTTAGCAGGGTAAACACGCTACACAAGTACGAGTACTTACCTTTAAGATCCTCAGGTCTGAGGGTGAAGTACCTGGGTCTGGGGGCTGGGGGTCTTCCTGTGACAGGTGTGCTCCACCTCGAGGTATCCATTCTTAATGACACAGGTAAATATTATCCCCTGAACACCTTTATAGTTAATAATGTATGTCACAGTATCACCTACGCATTTAAGGAACAGCACTTTCTACTGTCAGAAATATCAGTCAGTGCGTCTTCATTTCGTGCCCTTATCACAATGTAGGGTGGATTTTATGGATCCCACATATGAATTTAAGCTTATTTCTTGATTTCCTTCATTCTCACCTAAATGTATATGTTCATAGGTATACTTCACAAGAGTAACACTTCACAAGACAGTTGGGAAGGTGCCCCTATATATGTCAACAGAGCGTAGGCCTATAATCCTCCACGGAGCTTCATGCTGTAATCAGTTGTGTGCACATATCTATCTTTATAGCTGAAAAACATCTGATATTCTTAATTTCAAATGATATGTAGTTACATTTCACAAGATTGAAGTACACTGTACAAATAGCTCTTTGGCTACGGCTAGTTGTACATGTATAGAAGTCAACACTAATCCTCTATGAAACTTATGTGATTATTAGTTGTGTATATTTGCGACAACACCACAACAAAGATATGCATATATATACAAATATGTATATTGCTAAAATAGAAAGAACGGTTTGTTCTGTCTACCTATTGAAACAGTGTAGTCAGGTAAACCAAGATTATCATCAAATATTGATAAAGTTCACTGAAATGTACAGGTACATGTATGTACATAACAGGTAATAAAATCTGATACCTTTTTTTATTTTTCAAACAGGTACGCTGTCAAACCAGGTCTTCCAGACAGGTGAACTAAATTTTACAAAAAATGCAACAGCATACATGAGTGTATGAGTGTACCTGTAAAGTCAGGTAGAAACTATCGTATTATACATGATGAATCCAGGTTTGAACATCAAACATCAGTCAGGTGAAATACAAAACGACAGACTGAGTAAAAACTTTGATATGGTACATGTACCAGTAACACAACTAAGAGATCTTCCTGCACAGACTTATGTTACACGGTGAACACATAAGGCCTAATCCAGGTACAAACTAAGATACCATTCAGGTAAAACCAGGTAAGGTATAATCCAGATATAATTTTATAGGTGTATATCGTACAGGTTAACACCTATACCAGAAATAACAACTTGACAATAGACCCAAATCCTCTGTATCAACTGTTCTACTTTTGACGAACAGGTACTTTTAGATATGATGAGGTGAACTCCAGTCCAGGTAATCCTTCTGCACAGGTAGATGATATAGACAGTCTTTATATCTGTAGCAGTTGTTTATCTAATTGGGTCATATGTTAAAATAACATGTAAACTCCACAAAAAAGTTTATTACAAATATAACAGGTAATTCAATGTTCAGGTAAATTAAACACTTGCAGATTGTGCACAGTGTTAAGGCAGTGAGTTAATTAACACCTTGGAGTTGGTTGCTTTAGCATCTACATGTATGTCCAGTACAGTAACAACTGTTTGACACATGTATTTACATGTAAGTCCAATATTCCAAAACTGTAAAGCATAAAAGAAATTAATCATCAGAACTATACCCCAGGCCGTTTACATGTAGATTACAGGGTCAGTGCTTCTAACATCAGCATTTTGAGGTATCTTATAAAATGCAGTGTAACTTCTAACTGAAGTAGAAGAATTAAAATATTTGTACAGTACCTGTACCTCTTTTCATTTGCCTAAAATTTAAACCGGACTTATTCCAGAAATTTCTAGCGTATTTTTTAAAGAAAAGTATAAACCCTTAAGCTTAAACACAATATATTAAAAGAGAAGCTGACTTAATTAAACAATAACTGTAACTCTTATATAAGTATAAAAAGTGAAAACAGGTCACAAAAATTTCTCAAAAATAGCCGCATATCAAATATCCAATGAGTGCAGGCAATGGCCACAAAATTCACCCAGAATAGCAACAGTTATTAGAAAACACAGACCTAAGAAACATCCAATGTCATCAGTCAGTTGTTAACATTTGCACCTGTATTACACCTTGTGAAGTGACAGTTTATTTAAGAATGCAGTGTTTTGACAGGAGGCAGGTAAACTTTACCTACTACACTGCTGAATCGTGGTGAGAGCTAACCTGACACAAACACCTGGCTTAATGATAGCATCTACATCCTATCTCAAGTAGCTTAATTACAGGTGTGATAAAACTCATGCACCGTTAGATGATTAATGCCTGCAGCTCTCAGGTGAGGAGTTTGAACAGAAAAGAAAGTCACACAATTTCAAAGCTTGAAATACTTATTAAAGTAAAGCAGACTGAAGGAAAAATAAAGCTCTTTGTTTGGAAATACATACAATACATGGAGTATGATTTAAAGTAATATCTTCTGAAATCTTGTTTCTTTAAAAGTGCTTCTTAATGTCCATCAAGAGTAGAGAAAAGTAACACAGACAACACAGGACGTTGCAATCATGTTCACCTGCTATACACAGTATGATCCAGTAGTAAAAAAGTTGAAAATTCAATTAAATCTTGTAGCAATTAATTCCATGTTTGCCTGTTTCATCAGGAGCTACATGTACATGTAGTCACCAGTGCAGTAGTCAGTCCTAGTTGCAGGATGTCTCCACAATGTACACGTGTATGTATTTTCACATGTACAATGTATATATCTGCTATTCTGCATGGAACAAATTCAGCAGTAAAATGCAAATACTTGTAAATCTAGCAGATGACTATTAAGAAAATACATGTACATGTTTCTTTTAGAGAAATTCAACTGACTGGTCCAAGATTACATGAATATCTAATTCTATGATAGCACTAAGATGTGGATCTTGCTGCAATTCGAGCTGAAATATATAGAAACACCTGTCGCAAAACTTCTAGGAGACCCATTATACAGAAATACTGTCTTAAAACACAGCTGACGTTTTCTTGTCGAAATGCTCCCTATATCAACCTGAAGTAAATGTCCACAGCAGGTAAATGTGTGAAGAGATCGTTAAGACGCAGGTAACACCTACTCTGAATAATGTACCTGAACGTCTATCACATGTCACCTGTAATCAGATAGAGTTACACCTGAGGTCCAAAAGTTATGAGACAAGGGTCAGATCTGTCCAGAAACACAGTCACATCTTCCAGTGCATGAGTGACAAGCATGATTTAGTCCTTGTTCTAAATGACTGTATACATCAACAAGAACATACATGGTCTGGTATTGAATGTCATACATTTCAAATAGTTGAGTTCATTTCTCTCACATTACTTTTACAGGTTGATTGATTGATTTGTGTTTAACGCCGTGCTTTAATAAGAGTATTTCACTTATATGACGACAGTGTATTCCAACAATAATTTTGACAGCAGCACAACCAAGATGTGAAGCGTTTCCATAATGTTGGAAAGTTGATTTTCCTCCAGAGCTAAATAAAGACAACATTGCTACTCTTCAAACAAACTGCCCTTACCCAGAGGGCCACTTTAATAGATGTTTTGTAAAACATCTGATTGCTACCCCAAAACTAGGCCTTCCAAGTCACCTTGCTTAAAGACGATCTACTTCCAGGATCACTATTGTTACCTCCATTTGGTGAATTTTGAAAAAAAATCTTAAATAAACCCCCGAAACATCTTTCTCAATGAACATGGACACTGCACCAAGCCCAGATGCACACGCAATTGTATCCATTCTGGGCTATGCACATGTAGGTACGGTTTTCCCAGTTTTTTAACTCCCTAAATATCTAACCACAAAACCTGCTATCCGTTTTACTAGTCTAATGAAAGACTAACACTAAAAAGTGATTGCAGAGTAAAGATAACACACCTTTAGAGTTTAAAT
The DNA here is from genome assembly GCA_031763545.1 of Mopalia muscosa. Classification (NCBI taxonomy): domain Eukaryota; kingdom Metazoa; phylum Mollusca; class Polyplacophora; order Chitonida; family Mopaliidae; genus Mopalia; species Mopalia muscosa. The sequence goes on along the minus strand of JARFOD010000264.1, from coordinate 1,169 downwards.
CAAATTTGACTACAAATAACACCAGTTACCTGTGATAAGTTTAAATACATGAAGTCAAAATACATTTACATGAATCTTCACTTCTGAATCACTGCAGACAAATTTGTATTTGGCGCCATGCTGTAAAGCCTATTTCCCTTCAGGAATCAGGATGCTGTGTATTTCTACAAAAACTTGACACCGGTGCAGTCTTTAACTACAATGAATTGTTTGATAATTCCCTGCAGCTATTAAGTAGAGATGGTCCCAGGTCAAATCAGTGCCATGAATGATTGGTTGATTGATTGATTGATTGCTTAGTGTTTTACGCCACATTCAGCGGTATTTCAACTACGCTGTGGCTTAAACATTATTAAATTATTTCATTTGATATACATATTTAAAGATAATTGCACTCAGCAGAACCCTTAGCTGTTAAGATCAAAAAGAGAAATGAAATGAAGCGCCATGAATGAGAATGGAAAGTGCATGTATTTGGGAGTCAAACTTGAAACAGACAAAAACTTACGTTACATGATGTCCCACATCAAACATTTAAAATGCAATGACACAATGCTAGCATCCATCGCCTAAAGAGCAGAAAATAAAAAAATAAACTAAAATCTTTTGGCTACATGTAAGATAAACCTGCACAGTAAAGCTCTGGGGTTTCCCAACAGACAAAAAGAGCCGACAACCTGTACACTGCAGCTCAGAGATCAAGACTGGACCAACTAAGGTGAACAACAAGGTGTTAGTAACATTAACCACTTGAGGTGAACATCCCAACAACAGAGTAACCTGAACGGCAGACTGCTTTTTCTAGTAACAGATGCAGAATGCTGGTGTGTGGTATATATTGTAAATCTACTAATATAAAGTCAATGAAAATATTAGAAACTCGTGATAAAACTTCACCTGTAATAATAAATGATGAACACTACATGTAAAACACATCTCCCATAAGAAATAAGAATCATATTTTACAATGCTTATATTCTCCCTCACATCAACAACTGTCTCTCCATCTGGGGCAGTTGCCCTAAAACTCAACTAGACAGAATTGTTAAGCTACAGAAAACTGCAGCACGCTTTTATTTACTTGACAACAGTAAATCAATGACGACAACAGAAATGTTTGTATCCTTAAAATGGCAGCCTATATATGATCTTGTACAACAGCAAAAACT
>JARFOD010000253.1:0-11887 GCA_031763545.1 Mopalia muscosa | reverse complement strand
ATTGGGGTTTAACGTCATACTCAAGGGTATTTCACTTATATGACGACGTACCAGCCCAATGGGTGAAGGAAACCACCAGCAACACCACTGGCAACAAACAAAGACAAGACGGGACAAATACAGGATAACAACAAAAGGCAATACAGGCGCCACAGACACATCGGCTTCCTGTTACCCTTTAGCTCTCAGAGCACCAGGGCAACATGAAGCTCCCTCCAACCACCCGCCAGAGGAGTTCAATCTCTTATTGTGGCATGAAACCTGAATCAAACAGATTACAAGATGAATATAAAATGTAAGAATTGATATATACTTACATCTCTGTCATTGCGATAGTGATCTATTGCCCAGACAGATGACACATGTGTCTTTACTAGTTGTTGTACTGTGTATTTGGTATCACAGGCTCGAGAACATACTAAACAAGTCTTCCCAACTCCTGGATCACCGACCACAACACATTTCACAAACTCATTCACATCGCGATGACTACCTGCTGTTGCCATCTCTTCCACCAATCAAAATGCATCCTGTCATAACCTGCATAAATTAAAAAATATATTATCTCATCAGTTAGAACATAAAATGACCTGTCAGTTATCCCTGTACAAGTTACTTTGATTATCGAGTAATCATGTAATGAGTACCCTAGTACAGACAGTTGTCTTTAAACACACTGTTTTTTTGTGAAAAATGAACAGCCCCTTTGTAACAGTTTGCAATGGTATTTCAGTTATATAACAATGGATTGTCCACTTCAGTTCAGAGTAACTCGACCGAACTTTAACACAGTGTATAAGCAGCCTCAAGATTCTTCATAATGTGTGCCTCACTCATTGTCTTGAAATACATCATTTGGAGTAGCCTTGCAAAGCATTACACTTAACAAGCAATGATCAGTGTAATCTGAACCACTCTGGGATATACTGGGGTCTGGAATCTTCTTCTTCTTTTTTTCCAGTGCCATACCCTTCATGTACTGCATATGTACAGGCTAGTGTTTGATTGGTTTATAACATCATGCACAAAGGTATGGTATTTCAATTTAGATTCGACGATGGATTGCACACTTGGTACTCTGTCTTATACTTTAAGACAATGAAAAACTGACACCCCATCCCAGCAATAGCCTGAGCAACCTTCCTTGAGTCCACTTTTTGAAAGGATACGGAAAGGGTATATATACTGAGGCTGTTAAGGAATCCTTAGGTCTATAGAATATGGTTTCAAGGGTTAGTCTGTCATGTAAGATATGACGCTAATTCCAGTGTCAGGTTTAGGGTTAGTGTAAGGGTTAGGTTTAAGGTTAGGTTTCATGTTGTCTTTTAAGGTTAGTATAAGGGTTAGTTATAGAGTTAGGTTTAGGGTTAGGTTTAGTATTAACCCAAACCCAGAACTAAAAATTCTATACATGTATCTTACATGTGGGCCATTTTCAGAAAAATGTACAAATAATGGTAAAGACATTTTTTAGCCTGTTTAATCTTTTATTTTTGGAAAAAATCATGATTGATTTTTATGATATAGTTCTTTTTAAAAACTGAAAGTTGTCATAAGCTGTCATAAAACTTTAAAAAGAAAAAAAATTCGAAATTGAAACAATTTGTCTTCACCGTTATCACTGAAATTGGAGCCAACATGTAAATAATTTTAAATTCCCGAAAGACTGGACATCAAATATGCTTTTACTACATTGAAAAAGTTAAATACAATGTACTTTTGACTCATTCTTATACATTGGTATATTTAAAAACAGAAAAAAAATGTTTCTTTTTTAGATTTGTCTCTACTGTTATCATTCATTGCACTTGATTAATCAGCTAAAAACAAAACATACAGAGGGCACTGCTGTCATATTAGAATGTGCCAGGATATAGGAAGCCATTATTAATTTGAGCAGGACTCTAAAACTTTTTTTAAAAGTTTTTTTTTTTTTTTTTGTCTTTACCGTTATTTGAACATTTTTCTGGAAATGGCCCTGATACAGATGTTTCCATGACTGATAAACATTACAAAAAAACAGTTTGCTATCAAAATATGCCATTTTGTAAAGGTCTTTTGAAAAAAATTTTGAATATTTTTTTTAAAGCCAATAAAAACTTAAGACTATTACATGTAGCTATTTCGAAGGGTCGATCAGGTTACAGGAAAGAAAACATTTTTTTTAGGCCTAAGAATAAACAGACTGGATGTAAATCCAGCTCACCTCAGTTGTGATTTTAGCCAGTTGTTTTTCTCGGATGTAGCCTTTAGCCCAGTCCACAACATGCTGGACCAGTTGATCTTCATGACTTGTTACCAAAATATCTTCATCAGCTCCTAAAAGTTAATTAAATACTGGTAAATCAAAGTGCTTCCAAAAATATATTTCAAATGGTTACCTCCAGCCCCTCAGCTACATAGCCAGTGGACGAAAATAAAATCCTCATGATAATGACTCACTGACTATAGTGTGACATGAAATATACAAGATTCACTAGGAGGGCGCCAAGAGGACTTGTGACTGAAAGAGGGTCAGAAGTCTGACAAGCTAACTAAACCACAGCCAAGAACCCACAGTGCTTTACATGGAATTTAAGAAATGAAAAATTTGTAATTCTCAGGTAGTTCAAGTGAGACAAGTGTGTGTCCTGATCTAACAACTTAGACAATGCAAACCAATCAGCAGACTATTTTTGAGAGACATTGCAGAAGACAGATTTACAGTCAACACAAATCACATATATACACAGGAGGAGGAATAGGCCAAACGAATGTGAGATTTTCTTCAGATTTAAACCATTTTACTGGGCATGATTGATTGATTGATTGATTGTTTTTTTACACCCTGCGTAAGGTTATTTACTAACAATAAAATGCTAACACAACCAAGGTGTGAAGAGTTTCCATAATGTTAGAATTTTAATTTTCCTCCAGTGCTTAAGTAAAGACAACATTGCTACTCTTTAAAGGTATTCCCAAATGGTTAGTACTGTACTTAGAAACCAAGTGACTGGTATCTATAGCAACCTAATTCTGTGATTCTCCAAATTTGTCCCCTCTAGCCGGTCAGTGTTTTTTCGTCATCCATCAATATATACAGAATGCTCGAGTAGCATTGTATTTGGTGAAAGATTAAATCATGTCAAATTTCTTTATGAAACGAAGGACTGAAAGCTTAATATAGTAACAAATATTCAATCATCTTTAAAATTTAAAGTATTTATTCTGGATATATTTTAATGTAATTTCTGTCACAATCGTCAACCTGGGGATAATTCCATTCCATGGCAGTCTATCTGTTTCTGTTCCACCATTCTATTAGGCATTTGCTCGTTATTTAAATTTAACAAATTGGTCATTACATAAATTACCATAGCTCATTGGCTATCTGAAGAAGAATTCTTCAAATGACTTGTATGAAAAGTAGCAAGTTTTTAAGGCAATAAAACAAATTCTAAGCAACGGAAAAATGCAGGATTTATTTTACAGATAGTTTATAATATTATCTAATATTGAAATATTTTAATATTTTAATACCAGTATGGAAAAAAACCCATATTTTTAAAATACAATTGCCTTGATAACAAATCACCCAAGAAAGTTACAGCACTGAGTAATTAATCCTTGATTTCCCACTTATAAGTTTAATATAGTACAAGAGTAGTGTAAACTCCTTTTTAACTCAATATTTTGACAAGCCCAAGTAGCTCCTGCAGGGCGACAAGTAGCTCCTGCAGGGCGACAAGTAGCTCCTGCAGGGCGATAAGTAGCTCCCGCAGGGCGATAAGTAGCTCCTGCAGGGCGATAAGTAGCTCCGGCAGGGCGACAAGTAGCCCCTGCAGGGCGACAAGTAACATGCCTAGGAGGACAAGTAACATGCCTAGGACGACAAGTAGCTCGTCCTGGACGACAAGTAGCTCCCTCAGGATGACAAGTAGCTCCCCCAGGAGGGCGATCACAAGGCACAAAACAAGGATGCTACAAAAGATAGTTTTTATGTTCACTAATAGCTCTGTCAGCACAAAGGGAAGAACCACACAAATTACAATAATAACCAAAATTAAGGACTTACCCACAATATCCACGGTGATCTTTGGAAGGGTAGACATCACATTACAGGCCCTCATCTCAGTGAAGTTATTTCGAATGTATTCATCCACTCTAGTACGTAACCCCTGTTCAGCAAAACTGCGAATCTCTATTCAACAAAATCAAAAAGAACAGATTAGTAACAAGTTTATTAATATTTTCAATTTAACAATTTTTTTTCAAAACTCTTTATTTTGTATAAACCACATCTTAAAGTAATACTTTTAAAAGAATCAGAAAAAAAATTACAAATAAATAAAAATTTCATCATGATAGTTGGAATCTTTAAAAAAAAAATTAAAAACTTTTTTTAAAAAACCCCACAAAAATCCATGGTTTTAAAAAATTCAAAAGGCGAAAACTTGTAAAAGAAAAAGAAAAATTGTACCCCTCAAAAAATGGTTCAGTAGAATGGTCACATTTTTAAAGCAAGAACTATCATGGCCATATTGTTTGGAGAATGGTTAGTGTGTTTGAACCAAGAGTGTTAATTTTGATGGGATTTGAAATAACAAAGTTAATACAGATATTTTCAGGGGTGTTAGTAGCACTTCATATAAATCCTATATGTAGCTATCAAATAAATAATGTATTACTGAAAAAAAACAAAATTAATTTGACATAACAGAAGTGATCAATAATTTTAACATTTTCCCACCCAGTAAAAAAAAAAACATGTAAGATGTAAATATCCTTGTTTGTGAATCAAAAATGAAAAGTGAACTGTAAATTAACAGGTTCAGTTAAGGAAGGGCACTCGCTACCACTAAGCCACAGGCCTCAAGTTGGGTTTTGGAGCCATTTCTTCCTTCAAAGAGTAAAATGGTGTATTGGTTTGAACAATATGGCTGGCAAATTATGTCATGCTTCAAACTTTCAAAATACATTTCTACATTCATGTATTTTAAAATTTGATGATTTGTTGTGTTATGGATGAAATTAACACTGGTGTTAGAATGTGACGTCAAAACTTAATACTCTTCTATGATTTGTTTGCCAGGGTCTGTACATGTATTAAAACAAGACAAGACAGAGCAATCAACCTCATACAATCAGTGAAGGAAATCACCCTCCATGTCATGGACTACAAAGACAAGACAGAGCAATCAACTACAAAGACAAGATAGAGCAATCAACCTCATACAATCAGTGAAGGAAATCACCCTCCACGTCATGGACTACCAAGACAAGACAGAGCAATCAACCTCATACAAAGACATCTAAAGAAGATAACCTTTGTGTTGCAACTTAACACTGATAGCACCAGGGCAACAGGAAGCGCGCTCTCAACCAAGCCCTCCCAAAATAATATTTTGTTAATGAAACAATTTCTTGAATGGGAGGATATGTGAGTAGAGTAGACCATGACATTTTTTTTAATTGAATTAATTCAACTCCAAAACAGTATTAAAATGGGATTCTTTAATCTGTGGATGTGAATAAAATGAAAAAAAATTAAAAAATTGTTGTGAATGTCTTAGTGATAAAAATGTTCCTTTAGTGGATTATATGTGAGTAATATGAACATTTTATTTTCTTAAATTGCATTTAAACAACTTCAAAAACAGTGGTAAAATGGTATAATTTTATCAATGTTTGTGAATCATATGTAAAAAGAAAAGAAGTTGTTGTAAATGTCGTAGTACTGAGCAGAGGAGAAGCTCTGGCTACCTAGACAGTTGGCAGGCGTGAGGTTTAAGGCGAGGTAACGAGCACATGTGTCGGTCACTTCGTTGATCCGCAGCTTGTTGGCAGCCTTGTAGACACCGTACACCTCGTTCCCGGGCACTTCTAACCTAGAGAGGTAACATACAGTTATCATGAGGCCGCGCTGCAAGACGAGGGTAAGGGCAGTAACTCTACAGGAGATAGGAGACGCGCGCAGGAAAACTACAAGGTCACAGGGAAAAGGATAAGAAAGTAGTCTAATACTAGTAGTATAAAACATCCCAAAAACAAACACTTACAACACTTCACTTACAACATACTTTCCTAAATACTTAAAACTAATCCTCAAGTTCTGATGGTAGTGTGTACCTGGCCCAGGTGATAGAGAAAAGAAAACCAATAAGCCCTATAGCGCGGTATACCTTGATTCAGTGGTCTTGTTAACACCAAGCCAAGGCTATTTCACTTATTTCAAATCAATGGCCATCAACAGTTAGGACATACAGACGAAACAACAAAAATGTGAAAAAGTAAGCTTTATTGGAAAGTTAAGTTTCCTCAATGGTAAAATAAAGACCTAAGACCTTAACCAGACAGCCTGAATTGGACAAATCATTGGTTGGTGTTCAATGCCATGTTCAAATGACGACCTTCGCAGAGCCAGAAAATGGGACAAGTTTGACTCTTATTACGCCATGGCTTTGTAAAAACTGCAGGAACAAAGATGAAAACCCACTGCCCTTTGTAGTCAGAAGGCAACTTCTGGGAAATGCAAGAAAGAAGATTGTTTGCTAATAGTGGATTAGACATAGACCTTGAACATGGTGTGAATTCCTCTACAACTGAACTGAGGCCACCAGCCCCAGACAAACAGCACATTAACACCACTTTGAATGGGTAGTGTTTTTAATACTTTCCTGGAAAACTGATTCTCCAGTGCAATGTTCAGAAAATAAACAACAAACAGATCTTAGCCAAGGGCCCAGTGCTTTAGATGTATTGTATTAGACAGAAGACTTTGTCTCAATTCAATCTAGCCATTCTATTCTAACGACACATCGTTCTTTGAATCAAATATAAAGTTTTTTCTCCAAAAATACAATAACAACTATCCATACATCATATCCATGTTTTTTGAAGTGAATTTGTGAAGAGCACTTGCTGTTATTACTCAGGTTGAGGTCTAAATAAACCAAACCCCAAAAGAGGATTACCCAAGCCCATCTGGTGAACTTCCGGAGCTTTTTATCCACTATAGGGTTTCATCATGAACCAAACATAGCAGTAACTTCTACCACAAGAACAAAAAGTGAAACCTCATACTAACTTAGTATTCGTGCTATATGTATTTAATGGCCTACAGCTGAAATAATGAAACTCCAAAAATATTTTTAAAAAAACAAAGGGAGACAAGTCGCAAAATAAATCCTGTTATCTCCCTTGTATTACACTTCTTCATTACACACCAAGGTATTATCCAGGAAACAGATACAAAACCTTGTCATTCTATTTGATTAGCACAAAACTTGTTTCATATATGCTGAGATATTGTTACTTTCTGGTAAGTTCAATGTGTATTTCACTTAATATCTGGAGTTCTGGACAACACAACAAACATTATATTGCACCGTGCAATAAAAGGAAATGTACATATTAAATTTTAGCCACATACATGCATTACCAATACCATGTCCTGTATGGAAGTCTGGTTTAAATCTTAACATTCCCAACGTTTACCAATGTGCTATGGAATTGTTAATACAGCCTCTCATAGAAACTAATCCCTACTACCAGAAGTCTGTTAACAAAGTATGCAAGCACCTGTTATCCATGTATAAACAGTGAAGATTTGAAAGCTTCATTTGACATAGGCCGCACACTAGATCTCATTTTTCTCTTTTCCAAAGCGCCTTTTCAGGAAACAAGAAGACCACGGCTGTTCCGTTTCATGCATTTTATTATTTGAATACATTTTAAGATTTAAATTAACCCTAATTGATTGATTAAACCGCCTTCCAGGGGATTCCTAAGTGGAGCTACATTCTTTACACTATTGCAGAGTACGCTAGATAGAGGTAACTATAGGGAATTGAACAGCTTGTTTACTCAGTTCTTTAAAATGGGGTTAAATACTGTACTCAAAATTGTTTCAATGATGTTTAGGCCAGCCAATGATGATGTTTAGGCCAGCCAACGATGATGTTTAGGCATGCCAGCCATAAAAGACACTAAAGGATACCGGGACTTCAAAGGCTTTGTGTTGCCCCTATTAAACCTCCCAGAAATTGTATAGAAATACTGTTGACAATAGGAAATGGGGCGTTGCATACTTATTTTTTGACAGGCTTCTCAAAATACAATATTGTTCACTAAAGGTCATGTGACTTAAGACAGACAGACGCAATTCAACTCTAAATATAATGAAATTTTCCTGTATTCTATATTTAGGTCGCTATGAATCTTTTGGATATTCCTCATTATGGCCACATGAAAGGCCAAATATAGAAAAAAGAGGAAAGGCTACAATATTCACCAATCAGAGTAGCATTTATTGTTATTTTATACTAACTTGCTATGTTGTTTTACTTCAACAGGTTATGGTGGACCAAAGTATGAAAGCATGGCATCCCTAAATTCTAAAACTTAACCTAAATTTATCTGAAGAAATAAGCCTTTCAAGCCACACCAATATATTTTAAACCAGCCTGAGAAGATGAACAAATTTTCTCCAGGGATGAATGTCTGGAGTATTTGAAAATTATACTCTACGGGTTGTCAATAGGTTGGTTTAAACATCAAATGTCAGAAAGAAGACAATGATTACAAAAATAACCAATAGCAGGACCATTGTACAAAACAAACAAAAAACCCCAGAAAAACTTTGATATGGGTTTATTAACAGGATACGTAGTGGTCTTCATGTCACTGGCAACAAACAATGAGAAGATAAGACGACGACAAGACTCAATACATCAAAGTAGAGCGGAGAACTTCATGTTGCACCCTTAGCTCAGAGAACACCAGGAAAACAGGAAGCTCCTTCCCAACTGCCGCAATTTCCAACCCATTGAGTCTCGAAATACTGAAGGCCAAATGATAAATTGTGCTGCTTTTGTAGCAGGAATGGGTTAGTTTGATTGGGGTTTTGAGTCATACTCAAGGTTATTTCACTCAAATGACCGTCATTAAGTTTGACAAAGCTTTAAGATCTGGACCAAACCGTAACATGTTAATAAAATAAGAGCCATATCAATGCCTCCCTGAATGATACTTAAGTTAAATACAATTTTAAAAAGCCTCAAAAAAGGATTTTAAATTTGTAATGAAACATAGCACTACTTGTATGAAAAGCAAACAGTAAAATGTCTTGACCTGTTACATTATACCTTTTATATGGTACCAATAACTTTAATTTTAAATAACATGAAAATCATGCGAAATATAATAGTATCATTGACACAAATTTAAGCAAAAATGTTTCTCTATGACAAAAAATAAATAACTATACTTACCAGAACATGAATTATATATAGAAGTGAAATATTTTTAAAAATTTGAAAGGATTTTTTTTTTATGAAACGCATCTTGCAGAAGTAAACAAAGAAATGAATATATTTCTAGTTTTTATCAAGATAACTATTTAGTGAAAAGAAAATGAACTTAAGATTGAGCTCACCTTGAAGTGTAGGCGAAATTTAAGATGTGCTCGAAGCTGACATACTCTATGCCTTTTAACTTCACCTGTGGGTAGGTTTTATCATCACCGCTCCCGCTAAATGTGTCAAACAAAAACGGGCTGACGGAGGCAAGCACAGCGCGATGTGCAGGCATCTCATGTTCTCCTACAATTAGCGTCACATCACAAAATTGTCCATTACGACGCAGCACGTTGAGTTTTTCTAGAAGAGATTCTCGATCTGAACTGTTTTCATAAACCAGTGGCCGGCTGGTCTCCATGGTAACAACACCCATGAATATTAAACTTGTGTTATCTTAAGATTGTCATTAATCTGAAAACAAAAACAGAAAAAGGAATTTACTTAAAATGGAAATTGAGTAAAACATTAAATGATATTCAATTGTTGTTTAATTGAGAAGGAGTTTTACACCAGTTGAATTATCACAATCACCATAGAAAAGACAGTACTTCTCCCAAGAAGATTTCGTCTGCTATTTCTTAACGTTTAATTACAGAATGTGGCAGTACAGAATATATACAGTTGCTTGCGGTGTGTTAAGGGAGAGAGGATTTGTTTGTTTTGTTTGATTAGGGTTTAAAGTCGTTTAAAGTCGTACTCAAGGGTGTTACAATTTTACGACAACAGATTGTTCACTTCACTTCACTCTGTTCCTTGCCTAATTACAGTGGGAAAAACCACCCCTGCGAATGCTGCATAGGGCGACTCACATAGAAACAGGAGTAAGTTTAGTGTCCAATTTTAAAATTAAGGTGCTTTGCTTGGTTGTAAGCTTTTCTACAGAATTACAGAATTCTACAAGTAAACCTGAATGTATCAGGGTATAGGCCGAAGCAATCAGTACGGATGGAAGAAAGGAACATCGCAAAAGCCTTCAGACCCAATGACATCATGAATTGACCAATATGACTCCGCTTTCAACTCCATAAGTTTGAATACTCAAGGGTATTTCACTTATACGACGACATGCCAGTCCAATGGGTGACGAAAACCACCCTTGACACCACTGGCAACAAAGAAAGACAGGACGGGACAAATACATGACAACAAGGACACAATACAGACACCCCTTTAGCTCTGAGAGCTGGGCAACATGAAGCTCTCTCCAACTACCCGCAATGAATGGAGAGATTAACTCATCTGTACAATGAATAATAAATGTAGAGGGGAATTTCTACAGTTAATTTGCTTCCAGAGATCTTACCATGGTTTGTTTGGGATGGGAATCTAGAAACAATTTTTAGAAACTCAAGCATATTCAAGCATGTTCAGACATAACCTTAAAAGCCATCATCTAAAATTTTGTGAGGTAACCTAACATTTGCTTTTTCCTCTGGCTTGCACATTTTAAAATATATAAATGTGCCTTTGTGAAATATGAAGCAAATTCACTTTAAAATATAAGCATTATTGAACAGTGGAAGTGCAAATTTAGGCAAAGACTGCAAACAAGTTAGGAAACCTTAAAATCAGTCCTATTAAATGAAGTTTGCATAACCATGGGGAAACCCTGCTCGGACTGTTCTCCCCAACACCACAGGCCTGTCTTGATCGTTTGATTGGGGTTTAATGTTGTACTCAAGGGTATTTCACTTATATGACGGGTTGTCCACTACACACATTACACAGACTTATTACAGTGGAAAACTGTTAGAAAACCTTGTAAAAGCCACCCCTGCGATTACCGGAGCCTCAACATCTGACTCGCTCATACACCTGATGGTCAACAGGCGGACTCGAGGTGAACGGTAAATCGAAGCAGGTTCAGTTTACAAATGTAGGAAGCGCACTTGCTACCACTAAGCCACAACCGTGGGCTTAGATCTTAGAGAGTATAGGTGATAGCCAGAAATGAATCTGGTTTTAGTTTGAATGAAATCCAAAGTCTTGGGGAGAAACTTTGAATAACCCGGTAATGTTTGGGTACTTATGTAGAATTTTGTTTGTTTGTTTGTTTGTTTGGGGTTTAACGTCATACTCAAGGGTATTTTGCTTATATGACGACTGATTGTACACTTTACACTGCTCCTTGCCCTATTACGGTGGAAAACCTCGTAAAAACCATCTTGTGACTCACTAATAAACCTGAGGGTTGACATATGCGTCCTGTGAACAGTACATTGAAGTTGACTTTAGAAAGCGCACTGGCTAACCAGTAAGCCATGGCTGCAGGCCCATATAGGATTTGGAGACAAATATTGAAGTTGGCTTTAGAAAGTGCACTGGCTAACCAGTAAGCCATGGCTGCAGGCCCTGTAGGATTTGGAGACAAATATTGAAGTTGACTTTAGAAAGCGCACTGGCTAACCAGTAAGCCATGGCTGCAGGCCCTGTAGGATTTGGAGACAAATATTGAAGTTGACTTTAGAAAGCGCACTGGCTAACCAGTAAGCCATGGCTGCAGGCCCTGTAGGATTTGGAGACAAATATTGAAGTTGACTTTAGAAAGC
>JARFOD010000231.1:0-11888 GCA_031763545.1 Mopalia muscosa | reverse complement strand
TCAGGGGATGTGTGAATGGGTGCTTGTCTCAGTCTTATTCAAACAGTCTATATAAATGTACATCTCTACAGGTAACACCAAAACCCCAGAAACATTAGATGATCAGGGGATGTGTGAATGGGTGCTTGTCTCAGTCTTATTCAAACAGTCTATATAAATGTACATCTCTACAGGTAACAACAAAACCCCAGAAACATTAGATGATCAGGGGATGTGTGAATGGGTGCTTGTCTCAGTCTTATTCAAACAGTCCATATAAATGTACATCTCTACAGGTAACACCAAAACCCCAAAAAGTTTAGATGATCAGGGGATGTGTGAATGGGTGTGTCTCCGTCTTATTCAAACTGTTTATATAAATCGGTCTATTTGACCTTCTCCAGATATAACTGATACAGAACATTAGGGTTTGTTGATCCCTTTGTGCTATGAATAATGAAGATCAAAACACATGAACATTATATTCTAAGACTAAGCAAAAAGTCTCTTGATGGAATCTAAAAGTTAAACTTCAGTAATGACTAACTTTGTGGAATCGGCCATTCACCCAAAATGACCAAACACAGATCTCAAGAGACACGTTTTTCATTTGAGTTTGGGGTTGATGCAGGAGTACAAAGAATTTCATTAATGATCTTATAAAAATGATTTGGTTTGTTTGATTGGGGTTTATTGTTGTACTCAAGGGTATTTCACAAATATGACGACAGATTGTCCACTTCACACTGTTCCTTGACTAAGAATGGTGGAAAACTAGAAGAAACCTCATAAAAACCATCCCCGGGATTGCCAGAGCCACATCACCAATCCTATGAACGGTACATCGAGGTAGGCTTTAGTAAGCGCACTCTCTAATCACTTAACCAAGGCTTCGGGCCTCTTATAAAAATGGAAGAGGTTTAAGCTTGCCTGCATGTATATCAGAAACTTACTTTGTCTTTATTCATCATTTCATATGTCACAGATAAAACATCATCATCAAAGAAAGTTATCATTTGAAAGGTGCCCACAGGGTGTGAGATCTGTCTTTCTATACAATCCCCATATAGGAGATCTTGTGTGACATGATTGATGAACTTTGTTAATCTGTTTCTAAAAGTATTGTTTCACGGTTACCCTTACATAAGATATTTGTTAGAATTTTATAGAACTAAGTAATTAAGATATTGTTAATCTACCTCTACCTTCAGGTTAATTTGGGCTTAAAGGATAAACCTAAAAAAACATTAGTTCTGCAATAGTATTCAAATGAGAATGTGTCTACATTAAATTCGAAACATTTCTCCTGGTTCTCTCGTTCATACAAGTTATTGTCAGGTATTTGTTGAATATATGTTATTTCAATGATTGTGGGGTTTTTTTTCTCAGTAAATCTTGGTGATGAAAATTTTTTGTTTAAGCCTACTATTGAGTAAGCAAGTTTCTGTTTATGCTCTGAGTAAACTTGAGACTCCTTCAAAGAATACAAAGGATGTATTAAGACAATTCAATACTTTGGTTTAATATAAAATTATAGTCAAAATGTCATTGATTTCTAGAGAATTATTTTAAAATTAATTTAAAAAATGGAATCCCCGTGGACCCCATCTTCACTAGACAAGAGTTATACTCCAAGCTAGACTGCATTACAACCTTACATAGACATAATTCTATTTGTATGTGATAAATCATCCAAGCATTGAAATGCGGAAACTCAGAATAAAACTCATCGCTAGATAACTAAGATGCATACACCCATATGTGTGTATATCTTTAACTGGAGTCATAACTTTTCTCTAATTTGTACAAATCATCAGTGGGAATCTCTCCGAATGACGGTCTTGACTCTCTGTGGTCTGCAGGCTTGGTTACCCTGCTGACATGACAAGACTATAAACCAGATGGTCACACACTCAACAAATGTGAATTGAGAAATTGGATTGGCTTATTTAAAAAATATATTATGATTTACTACATAATCCCCATAAAAAAGGTACTACACAAATTATTGGATGTGTTCAAGTATCTAAAATTGCTCAAATTTAGTGTATTCTAGCAAACCCTTATGTATGTGATTTTATCCAGGGAATGGTTACGGAAATGGACCGTAATTATTCTGAAGAAAAGAGCGTTTAATTTGGACAGTGTGGAGAAAGAAATTGCCGTCAGCACCACTCTTCTAGACAGACTAAAATCTGTTCAAATAACCGGGTCAAAAACAATGCACTTGTCCAAAACAAATCTTTGTTGAGGGCAAATGACATGTGTACAATAGATTTTATAATAAAAACTACTACGGGTGCTGTTTTCACAAAGCAGTTTTTGTCTTAAGTGAAAATCTGGAAATATAAATAAATTCACGACTTTTAAATTGAGATGCTGGATATTTAGGGCTAAGATCCTACTATAACAATCTGTAGATAGCCAGTAGGAAATAAATATCATACAGTCATTAATCAATCTTGAACTTCTTCGACTACCCTAAATCAACTCAAATTCATCCATCATAAAATTGCTTTTTTGTAATCTATTTAAAAGACTTGGAAAGCAGTTGGAAAGCATCAATGTTTGTCAGAAAACATAAATTTGTTCAATTGCCCGCTGTAATATTGTCACAACAAGCAAAAAAGTTGCCAGTGCGATTTGTCATGGACAAAATTTGACCAGATGTGGGCTATTGATTTTCATTTAAGTTAAAATTTGCTTCGTGAAATCTGGCCCTGGAACCTAGAATCAGTGATAGTGAGTGATATGTTAATGATTTCTGTCAGAATACATGTGTGACAGTGAGTCTGGCCAATGGATGAGATCAAGCACCTGTAACCATAATGAACAAGATACTAGACAATAAGTCTGTAAGTGTGTGATATGATGAATATCACTCTCTCGTCTGTTTATTTCAAAATCATGAGATAACTCATCTTATACACACTCATGTTGGATAATCTGTGTAAATTATTACACCCAACAAGTAATCTTCTGATATTCATGTAAATATGATTATAAATTATAGTGCCTGGTACACATGTAAGGCTATACAGTGTTGTGATGTGCACCAGATGATGTCAGAGAACAGAGACACTGGGCAAACCTGGGATTGCTCGCACTTGCAAATAGAGAACTCATTATGACCGGCACAAGCACAAATCTTATCCCACTTATTAAAATATCAATAGAACCAACATATTGATGGAATTGACACTAGATGAAGTGAGGAAATCTGTGGGTGATTTACTGTAAATTCGGAATTTTATAGCTCAACAAGTTCATGTTCATGTCTTCATGTAGTGGTCAAAAGGAGCCAAAAGTCAATTTTTTTCTTACAAAACTGAATATCAAATTTAAGAAAAACTCAATTTGTCCCGGGCCCCATATAAGTTTGAAGTGAGCTTCCTGTTGGCTTGATGCCCTCAGGCCACAGAAATAACGGGCAAGAAAAAAGAAAACTGTTTTGGGGTCTTCTAATGCACCTGGTTGTTCCCTCTTGTTTTTAGTTGTCGACAAGGGTACTGACCTCGGCCATTGTGCTATCATGCCATTATGTGATAGAAATAACCTGAAATATGTCATTAAATTCCTATCAATCAAATTTTTTTTACATATTAATTGTGTGGCTTAGCCAGTACACGGTTTGTTCCAACCCCAACCAGTACACGGTTTGTTCCAACCCCAACCAATACACGGTTTGTTCAAACCCCAACCAGTACACCAAACAAACCACTATAACCACTACTATAAGAAGTATATAATATGCAGAATTCACTTGACATTGGGAAACATGAGAGTGCAGAACAGACAGATTATCATGAATATTCATTTCTTCATGTAGTATTCGTGTCTAAACCTAAGGGTTTTACCTTAAGACAGTTATCCAGAATATTATATGACCAGGATACCGGTCATGTTCATATTTTGACATGCAATAGGGAATAATAAAATAGACATATATTTTAGATGAGGAGAATCTGAATTTATGTCTGCACAGGTGGCAGCATTGTACATGTACATAACAGGTGTCCCCTGGGACGAGTTGCCTATAAGTGCTTTACTGTAGTACTATAAAAAATAACATATTAGTGCATAACTGCATACTCAAATTGGTGATATCTACATATTTGTGTCGTTCATTTGTATGCTTTTTGTAGCAGTCAATGCATATCAATTTTCGATGAGTGATGGTGCTTGGTGCTTCTAAAATTTGAGATGGTTTGTTTGGTTGGGGTTGAAAGGCATACTTACGGTTATTTGCCTCACATGAGACTGTGCAAGCCCAAAGGGTGAAAGAAACCACCCTCACCTCCATTAAAAGCAAACAAAGACAATACAGGATAATCACAGAATGTAATACAGACATCACAATCAGATCAGCTTCATGTTACCCCTTAGCACTAAGAACACAAGGGCAACAGAACATAATAAAAATATATACCTGTTATGTGGAAATATATTTTAGCAAAGTAACTGATTTATACATGAATATTTGTGATGAGCACCATAAGGCTATCAACTGTTTGTAAATGCAATCCTCACTGATTTGCAACCTTATCAACATTTTCTTCAAGGAATTTCTTCATTTTGCAAAGTTTAACTATGGAATCTACTTTTACATGTATAAGAATAAAATGTATAAAAACAGAGAAAACTTTTTTTAAAAAATACTTCGGCAAATAGTTGTAAGTTGCCATCTTAGAATGTTCTCAAATGACATAACAAAAATTAGACATCTTCAGAAAGGCTTGATACAAATACTGAACTCCAGTGGGCACAGTCAAAGCTTTTAGACACTTTAGTTCAAATGGGATTAATCGATGTCTTACTGTTTTTTATACAACCGATTTAAGAAAGACGTTGCCGTGGAAATGTGACACTTAAATGTGAGCCGGAAACTACTCCTCCTATTATGGTAGCCACTGTTAAGGCTTCTACTCAACACTTCCTACATTTAAAATAAAAGTTATACAAGTGTTGTCCAAAATTGTCAAAAGTTAATTTAATACAAATTTAGTATCTTTTTTTGTTTGTTTTTTAAAGTAATTGTGTTGGGCCGCTAAAATTATCTAAATGTACTTAGCAATCTCCTGTACATAGACTGTACAAGTTAGGAAAATTTATAATCAAAGCAGTTCCCGTATAATTATTATACAGTGCAGGTAAGATGGACATTACTCTAGCCTTGCAACTGGCTCTATCTAGACTAAAGGAAATACTCCCAAAAAAAGCATTATACAGATGGGGGTCATTATTAAAAAGTTTACTCAGATCGTTTACTAAGAAAAAAAAAGCATATTTGGATTCACAGCTTCGTGAAAGGGGAAACCCGAGCCAAATCAATCCCTTTACAAGCACGTATTTGTCTTGTAATACCGTATGTAGGTCTTCTGGCTCATGAAGTCAGAAATTACACTTTGTAAAACTGTCCACGTGAACAAAAGGGAGATAATATTGACAAGGAGTTACATTCTAAAAAAACAACATTATAAGGTCATGTTTTGTTTTTTAATTTAATTTTTTAAATTATAGTGCGATATCCAAAACATTAACTTTTACATAAGTGGTAATTTAATTGGTTATTATCCGTGTACCAATCATTCCGCTTGTAAAATGAATACGGTATTATACTAATATATTTCATTCCACATTCGAAATGAATAGGTTCTTAACTTATTATATTTATATATTTTAACTACATCCCTGTGCCAGTGTGATTGCTTTTAGAAATATATTTTACTCCTCATTAGAAATGAAAAGGTTATGATATTTTAATAATATATTTTATTTCTCAATGAATAGTTTTTGATATGAATACAGGTTATTATATTATATATTTTATTCTGCACTTGAAGTGAAAAGGTAATTATATGAATAAATATTATTCCGCATTTGAAATGAATATTAATACGTAGTTTTTGATATGAATACAGGTTATTATATAATATATTTTATTCTGCACTTGAAGTGAAAAGGTAATTATATGAAAATATCACTTCATTAATACGTAGTGTTTATACCTGTTTATACCTCATGTCAAATTGTTTGAATTTGATTGGTCAAAATCATATCAGGCATCAAAAAACATAACGAGACTTCTGCCCGTATTGGACCGATTTATGGGTTTCCCAAATTTTTTGTAGTCTTCGTTTTAATTTGCCCTTCACCACTGATTTTAAGAAATTTTGTCATCCGATGTTCAATAATGATTGCATTTTAAAGTAATTTTGTTTCATTTTTCGCAAAAGCACATTTTATGTATTTAAAAACTCAGCGAACCAGGTGAAATGCAAATGTCAGGTTACCTGCACTCAACCTCAACTCTAATATATTTATTCCTTATCAAAAAAAATAAGGTAAATATAAGTATTTTGTTATTTTAAAAATTAAATAACATATACTTCTTCTCTCATTACAAATAGTTTTTAAGAGCAATATATTTTATCCTACTGTTGAAGTGAATAGATAATAATTTCAATATTTTTTTATATCACAGTTTAAGAATCGATTATAATAGCAAAGAAAGTGCACTGTGATCCTGCAGTTATCTTCTGCGAAGAATCACAAATTATTAGAGTATTTGTTTTTGGCACTTTTGTAATTTTTCAATCTGATCTTATCATTCTAGATGTGTTTATAGTCATATTGTGAATATTTTACATTGTATATTTGTGTATATATTTGTATGCAAAGGGTTTAAAGTCAAACTCAACTCAAGGCTAGTATTTAACAGATTGTCCACATTGTGCGCAGCCATAAACAAATAAGGTGGAAAACAGAGATGAAACCTTGTCAAAGACAAACTCAGCCATATCACATGAATTTTTAATATACAAGTACCTGTTGTCCACAGGCATTTGTCTACCTGTCTACCTTGGAAGAAATTTATGTGTAAGAAAAATATTTTTTTAAGGAATGTTTTCTTAGCATTATGTCTATCTTTATGTTACAGCATTTCATTGAATTTTAATTTCTGTGTGTATTTTAATGTTTTATTGGTGTATTCAACATATATTTTGCATCCAATATATTGGTTTGGCAGGCGGAACACATCAGATTAAGATCCGTAGGCCTTCTCGCTTAGCACTGAACCGTGGCCATAATGTACAGAGAGGATATTGATGTGAGCATCATGCTGACTTTATGCAACCTAACAATAAATAGCTGACTAGCCTATTAGTAACTAAACTCTACCTCTATTTCCTTCCACTGCTAAACAGTAGGGGGGGATGAACTAAACATGTATTCTTGTTAACACCATTGGTAATGATGACAGAAGAATTTTCATAGGCTTTTAATCTGAAAATTAACAAATAACAAAACAAAATGTGAAGCTCTACATGTGTTTTATATCATGTATATAACGGAACATAAAAAACCCTGTCCTTTTAGTTTAGATCAGTGATATGAATAAATAAATATCATGTTTTTTTTTATATGGCATTATTATCCACTGATCTTGTACTGAGATGGACCAAGACAAACAGATTGTCCAAAGGCTTACTGACAGCCTGTTCATATGGCCAGTGTCAAATTACAGCAAATCACTTCCAACTATCACTCTGGTCAAATTTATCACTGATTTAGAACAAATGCAGCCCAACTCAGTGACATATCCAATTATTGTAAGGACATTAACTCCGAGGTTGATCTACCCATACATGTTATTTTGTCTGCACGGACGTTAACGGACCTGTCACTTTCAAGAAATTGTGCCCAGAAAATTTATCACACCTGTCAAAGAAACACCTTCAAACAAACAGGTGGCCAATATTGTAAGTTTGTATGCCAGTTTCTCTGGTTCACTTGTTATTGTTAACAAATCCTGAGTAGAGATAGCATGTCCAGTCTATCTTCCTGCTTCAATTCATCTGTACATTATTTATTTTATTTGTTGATTGATGAATGTTTAACAATTAGTAAAGTGCCTTTCATTTATGTTTTGTTTGTTTGTTTGTTTGTTTGATTGGGGTTTAACATTGTACTCAAGGGCATTTCACACAGAAGAGAAAACTCTTCAATGAAATAATACACACGGCTGCCTGGTGATTAAATATTGCAGTTTATCTTAAAACCCAGGTCAGAAATTAAAACATATCTGTATATACACTAGGTTATGTGTGTCTCCTTACTAATACATGCAGTTACCTCATCTATAAGTGTTAAATATTGATTGATTGCTTGGTGTTTTACGCCGTGCTTGAGAGTATTTAACTTATCTGATGGCAGTGTGTTCCAAGAAACCTTTTCTATTACATTGAAGTTTCTTTAATTTGTCCCACATTACATTGTGAAGTTTTTGTTGAACCTTTGCTATTACATTTGGAAGTTTTTGTTGAACCTTTCCCGCATTACATTTGGAAGTTTTTGTTGAACCTTTCCCGCATTACATTTGGAAGTCTTTGTTGAACCTTTCCCGCATTACATTTGGAAGTTTTTGTTGGACCTTTCCCGCATTACATTTGGAAGAGATGTTCAATCTTTCCCATGTTACAAACTGAAGTTTTCTTTAACCATTCTCACATTAAATGCTGAAGTTTTGTTCTCACATTACATACTAATGCTCTGTTGAACCTTTCTGACACATCAATATTGTATCAAACCTTTCCCCAGTACTAAATGATGTTTTATTGAATCTACTGCAATTTTATAACATGAAAATCCAGGAGGAAACTTCATAAAAACCATTCCTTTTGAAACTTATATACATGTGGGTGACCGGGTGATACATGGAAGAAGACAGACTGATCAGAGAAACTCCAGTTTCAAAGCGATTCTACCACTTTTCATCAATATGACAATATGAATGGCCTGCTAGATAAGACCATGGCAAATTAATGGGACTTAAAATTAAATAAACTGGGGCTTACTGACAAAGAGATGAAATAAATCAATTATAATAATTTAGCTTTATTATTTCCATCCATCAGATTGTGTGTATGCTGAGAAGCTAGAGAAAAGAATCGTTACTGTCGGATTTCTATAGTAATCTGCCAATGCCATATGGCACCTTTCACCCACCAGAAAAAAGATCAAACCTTTCTGCATTAATGGATTTATAAAATGCAGTGGTTTCATTTCCTGTTGCAGCTTTTGTCATTTTAATGTGTTGTTAAGGAGGTTTGTTATTTGGATTGCCAATAAGAGGAGGTTGCTAGGAAATTGGAAGCCCTTTTTAGATGACTTTAACCTAAAAGATATCCTCAACATGTTAATCCAACATATTGCTAATAATAGGGTAAAAGCATTGCTTGCCACGTGCTGTCCCACTTTATTAAATATCACTACACACGTTTTGCCCAGGACTTAAATGTAGGCAACTGACCTTGTTTTGAAACCAATCACTTATAAAAACAGACAGTTTCTCAAATAAGTTATTTTGACTGATATGTTTGTACTTTTTAGTTAGTTCAAAAAAACACCATTCTATAATCTAATACATCTGAATCTAACTTTTTTTGACAAGAATTTTTTGTTTTTTTTTTTGTAATGAAAGATGAAAAAAGCTCTCCATTTTCAAAACACACAAAAATTATTGCAAACTTTTAAGCATGTTAAAAGTATGATTTAAATTTTTTTGGAAAAGTTTAAACAAACTTCACTAGTTCTTCAAAAATAAACCTCACCCTTAACAGTGGGCTTCACTTCCTACCACAATAAACCTTACACCTCAACAGTAGGCAGCATGCCTTCATCAGGAAATGTTTTCTTCAACAGTAGGCAGCATGCCTTCATCAAGAAATGTTTTCTTCAACAGTAGGCTGCATGCCTTCAACAAGAAATGTTTTTTTCAACAATAGGCTCCATGCCCAACAAGCATTATCCTCAACATTCGGCTGCTATATCTTTCACACAAACCCATACAGTTGGGGGGAATGTCTTCACCAATAAACCCTAACCTCAATACTAGGTCGCAATACCTTCAACTAGAAACCCAGTAGGGTGTGATGCCTTCAACAACAAGAAACCATACCCTTCACAGAAGGCTACCTGTTGCCAACAATTCACCTTACGATTCAACACTAGGTACCAATGCCCTCAACAATAAACCTTACCCTCAACAGCAAGCTACACATTGTCAACAGGACAACATACATTCAACAGTAGGATGCAATACCTACAACAAGAAGCCTTACCCTCAATATATCTTCAACAATAAACCTTACCCTCAACAGCAAGCTACATGTTGTCAACAAGACCCCATACACTCAACAGTAGGATGTAATACCTACAACAAGAAGCATTACCCTCAATATATCTTCAACAATCAACCTTACCCTCAACAGCAAGTTACATGTTGTCAACAAGATTGTTTGTTTGTTTGTTTGATTGGTGTTTAACGGTTGTCAACAAGACCCCATACACTCAACAGTAGGATGTATTACCTACAACAAGAAGCCTTGCCCTCAATATATCTTCAACAATCAACCTTACCCTCAACAGCAAGCTACATGTTGTCAACAAGACCCCATACACTCAACAGTAGGATGTATTACCTTCAACAAGAAACCTTACCCTCAATATATCTTCAACAACAAACCTTACCCTCAACAGCAAGCTACATGTTGTCAACAAGACACCATACACTCAACAGTAGGATGTATTACCTTCAACAAGAAGCCTTACCCTCAATATATCTTCAACAATCAACCTTACCCTCAACAGCAAGCTACATGTTGTCAACAAGACACCATACACTCAACAGTAGGATGTATTACCTACAACAAGAAGCCTTACCCTCAATATATCATATCTTCAACAAAAAACATATCCTCATCTGTTATTTCTTAACTAATTGACACAGGGCATTATTATTAATAAAAAGCTTCCTAATTGTCAGCAAAAAAGAAAGTACTGCTCCAGAAACGGTCAGGGGCCATCCCAAAAGATGTTGGATGGACAATAGAATTACAGATTTAACCTGACAGATAAACATTTAAAGAATTGTTAATCCACAATAGCAAAAGGCACAACTACAGTTGATGGTGAATATACCTACCAAGTTACAATAACATACACTTGATGTTTTTCGAGTTCAACTATGCAAAGAAATTTTATTTAAAAATGGGTTAATTCACATAATTTATAAGTTATTGAGCTTCATAAATATAAACCTTATCTGCTCTGGAAATAGATCGGAACCATCTACTCTTGAAACAACAATCACTTATGTTCCATATTCAGCTAGGTTAAACTTTGTATCCATAAAAGTAAGGGTGAATCTACTACCCATTTATTGTGTCAATAATGTCGTACTCAAGGGTATTTCAATTATATGACAACGGATTGTCCACTTCACACTATTTCTTGCCTTATTGTTTTGGATAATCGAGAGGAAACCTCGTAAAAACCACCCCCACGCTTTACAAAGCCACATTTTGTGACTCACTCATATACCTGATGGTCGACAGATGGACTTGATCCTGTGAATGTTAAATTGGAATAGGACAAGCAAGCGCATGCTACCACTAAGCCTCAGCCTCAGGTCCAATATCCATTAAAGTAAAGACAAAACAACCAGTGGTAAATATATCTACCAAGTTTCATACAGATGCTCTGGGGAAAAGAACTGATCGGGTATGGCCGGCCAGACGGACTGCCCACAACATAATATGACACATTTTCATCTTGTGTATAATAATCCAAGATTAAGCTTTAAATTGATTAATTCAGGTGAGGTGAACAATTTGCTCATTAGTGTGATGTTAAATAAAAAACATATGTTATCGTTTATGTAAAAGAAACAAAAATCTTAATGACCTACTGGTTAAAGCAAAATTTCCTTCTGTATCATTCAGACAGGTTGTAACTCAAATGTTCCTTAACATACATGTAAATATTCATTGGTTATTCTCTGTCTATCTTTAATACTAATTTGCAGACTAATTAATTCCTAACCTATGCCCAATATCTTTCTGCTA
>JARFOD010000220.1:0-11888 GCA_031763545.1 Mopalia muscosa | reverse complement strand
TCCGTCAAGTAAGGAACCCTCCACAGAATTGGCAGGAACTTGGTGCCATGTTGGTTCAATTATGGCGACGCATCCCCTGAGCTGTGTTCAGACTCATCATTCAATCCATGAGGAGACTTTGCGTTCGCTCATGGAGGGCATATGCGCTATTGACTTGCTTTCGTCAAGTTGTAACATACCATTTTTACGTTCTTACATTTCCGTAGCATTTCCGGTGGAACTGGTTACATTATGAACGTGATTTGTACGATACACCAGCCTTAATGGGTACAAAATAGAATTCAATCAATATTTAAAACCGCTTTTCTTGTATGTTCAACTTATCGACTTCCACACGAGTGTGAAGTTTCTTTTTTGACTTGCAATAAGTTGACCCTGTTGTGGACAACTTAGCATAAAGCTCTACACTATTGACTTGACTTAACTGTCCAAATATAAGTAGCGAATTTTAAAGCAATGTGGGATTCGTTCTGTTTGCCTATATATAACTGAAAAGTACTGGAATGTATGCATGACCTAGGCCGTCCTATAAAACCTTGAAAATCAAATCAGTGTAGTTATTAAATCCTCAGTTTCAAGCCGTTTTCTCTTCACCTTATAATTTTTCCTCATTTAGCTGTCGGTATCGAGAAGCCACAGGAACGTAGCCGGGTTTTGTTTCTGTGTGTGGATTGTGTTCACACACAGGTATACCGAATGCATGTTCATTCACCTGTTACGACCAAACTTAGAGATGACTCGACAATATTGAGTCACGTAAGGTTCACCAGATTGACAAGCACTGGGAAGTCCTCGAATGTCATGAAATAACGGCCGCTATGATTTTACAATTTGTATATCTTCGTGCGCGATGATAAGAGTTTTCACAGTTTTCATTACTGCAATGGATAGAGCTATTTCCGTAGTCTTAGCCATCAATCAGAGATGAGGCTAGAAATTGATTTCAAAACTTATGCTTTTTCTCTGGGTTTTTTTTTTATGCCGTATACATCCAACTCCTAAATTTCCCAACCGAAATAACACGTTTAAGTTATCCTGTTTTGCAAAAATTTAATACAGCCAGAAATAGTTTTTGGAAATAGGTCCAACAACTTGCAAACAAGTCATTGTTTTTAGTGTGCGCAGATACATGTATATGTTTCTAGAGTTCGGTGATAGCGGTGGATTAATTTCCAACCCTCACCGCGGGAGTAGTAAAGGAAGAGCAACTACCATTTGCTAATACATAATACTACGTTATCAAGTACTATTTATGCAATAATATTTTATTACATAAAAAGAAGAAATGTACGTTATTATATACTTACAATGGTTGTGCGTTATTTAAACTAAGGAGCGGATGAGAGCAGCGCCCTCGACGTGCCGTCTGCGGTTGAGCAAAATGGCATCTTAAGAGGCCATGGAGACCAAACCTCTTCAAGTACACATTAGTTTGGACATGGCCATACAATACACGGTGGTAAAGTACTTCAGCTCTCCTGTAATTAAATGTATACATATTTTTATTAGCAATTGAAAGAAAGGGGATGTAAGTCTCATATACGTGTACGGAGAATGGGTGTTTTGAGTCGGCTGTTTAAAAAAGAAGCGATTTAATTAAATCTAGGCCAGACGGTGTCGGGGTATAGACGTTGTCATAAAATGTACTACTTCATGGAATAAAATATTATTACATAAATATTACTTGATAACGTAATGTTATGTACTCGCAAATGGTGGTTGCTCTTCCTTTACTACTCCCGTGGTGCGGGTGGGAAATTAATCCACCGTATCTTATTTTTCTCGCATTACAGTCATCACACCAGGGCAGACAACACACTTGACCCCTCACGACGCCATCTTGCTCAACCGGTGACGACACGTCGAGAGCGCTTCTCTCATCCGCTCATAGTAATAAATAACGCACAGCCCTTACTAAGCATGTACTAAGGAGCCATTTCCCGCTCCTTAGTACATGCAAACGTAAATTTCTGCTTTGTATGAAATGAAATATTACTACATAAATAGTAGTAGGATGCCATTTTGGCACCCTACTACTATTTATGCAATAAATATTTAGTACTTGATAACTTTTTTTCTGCAGTTTGTCGTTTTTCAGACTCTTTGATTACATTTTGTTCTCGATGCATGTGACATTTCCAAAATTTTGTTTCTAAGTCTAACGTTATTTTATAGCCACAACTACTTATCTTTTTTATCAGTGTTCGTCGAGTGGTATAAAATGCAAGATATACACTGATTATCAACATTATGCTTTTATTAATCTATATAGCTATCAAGTACGTTGAGGTCAAAGAGCAAACCATTTTTTTTTTAAATATATGAACAATATACATGACAAGCATTCAGACTTTGTACCTCGGTGTATGTATTCTTCGACAGGTTCAATCCCTATCAATTAAACTTGACAGGTTTTAACGTTGTTTGGCGTTCCACCTGATCAAACTTACTATTGACAGATTTAAGGCGAATCCCATAATATATACTGGCCTTCATATGTACGTTTTGTGAATTTGACGGATAAGCAGTTTGTTTTGATTAATATTACGTTTTAAATTATACCACTTAAAATTTAAATAAATTACAATTGTTACTAAAATAAAATAACAATGAAAATAAAGCTAAAATATCTCAAAACAAATACTCAATTAACAATTCATTAGACCGATGAAAAAGAAGCATCGATAGAAAGGTTTTCAGATTGATGTAGTGCAGATATTTTACTTCAAAGTTACGGTCAAAGGCTACCGCAACAGACGTAAAGACATCTGTGATCAAATCGGGACTTTTTATATATAGTTTACGGTAGCCATTATATACTGTGAGCGTCATGGGCCAATAATAACCAGCTGGAGATTAAGTTATTGGAAATCGCCCACGATTGTCTCGCGTGATCATAGGATTAAGAAATGACTTGGTAAGTGGAATAATTTTCCATGTCATTTTGCCAAACAACTCGTACGGTCTAACCAGCAAAATTCGTCACGTAACCCTTTTTGTTTTTACAACATGGATGGCAAATTGAAAATCTAACAAGAAAAAATATATTAATAACTGTAGATTTACTTTCGCTTTTATTGTGCTGGCTCCATGTTTATTTCGCTTCAAATACATTCAGTTGGTAGTGGACTATGTTAAAAAGAAAAATCTCCAGCCCATCCGTGCAAACGCATATAAAAGTCGTAAAAAAACTTCTGTATTCAAACTGATTCAACTTCTATCTACAAAGAATATAACTGAACTTCTAAAACTTGGCAAGTATCTAGAATGTGCAACCTTACTGAGGGCATAGACTACTCTCCGCCATGTTTATGTATATTTGTTTATATGTATTACTGTTATATATGTATACCAGTAAGCTGTATGCTTTCGGTTAATAAACTTAACTTAACTCCCAAACAAACAGACAAAAATCAAAGAAACAACACCGCAGAAGAATCACTGCCACATTTCCACTGCTTTAAAGTTCTTGTTTGATAAGTTTCAATCGTTAAGCGATTCGTAAGTTTGATTAATGAATCTACTAAATTATACGAATGTGTAATTGCTCTAATGAGGATTTGAAGTAGTGGTAAATTTAGTAGACTTATCGGCCTATTACAGGCTTATTATCCAAATCGAATAATTCCTCTGTCCTTTTATAAAGTAAGTTTTACATGCCTCAAATGTGGGAGTTGAGAACCTTTTACTGAAATGTCCCGTCTGCAGTAGGCCCTATGGGTGGAAAAGAGAAAAATGGCGTGTAAACAACAGATACCTGAACCCGTATTTCTGTATCTTTAAAAAACCTCGTGGGAGATGGCAAGTCTCGTTTGGCATATCAAAAGTGTCAAAAGGAGAGTTAACAGGAAGATCAGTATATCAAATATTATTGGCAGACCTAACTGAACTTATAATAGACGATAATTAAAAAAAAATCGGACTTACACAGTTATGTGCACTGTAACTCTGTATCTCCAAATAAAGCTATATTGTATGATAGACAATTCGAGATACAGAGCTCTACATCTAGGAATGCAGTGTCAGTATTCCTACAAGCTAACCGGTAAACCACGATTGCGGGCCCGTCATCCTTTAAACACACAACGTTTCACCGAAGGACACAAATTTGCTACAATCAATTTACTCTTGAGGAACATATCCACACGATATTGAATCCATTGAAATAAGTTATTATCAGATTATCAGATCCTATATTGAATATAATTTTTTGTAATTATTTATAATTATTGTTAAAGTACAAAAAGCTGCCCTAAACGTGAAATAATATTGAATACTTTGTTTAACTTAACATTCACGTAAACCTCTTACCGAGAAATGTGTAACGGTTTATTTTATGTGGCGGTGAAATGAATGAACCCTGGCTTACCCCCCAATAGACCGCGGTGACCTGAAGAGCAAACATTCTAACACTTTTATATGGAGAGTTAAGTACACATTGTTCGGCAATTTACACTCGGTCATATATTTATTGCCTCCAATAAAAATTGACAGTCGCTAAAAGTATAATTGTGAAAGTGAGATCAATGATTTTCGTCTCTGTTGTGGTGGTTAATTTCAACACAACCAACCCGGGGAAAGTACAACATTTATGGTTTATGACAACAAGAGACATTTTGCTTTCATCTTGTTATATGTCCTTAATATACTTAGGAGTATACCATGTGGTTGCGAAACGCTAAAGTTTGCGGTCGCGTAAGCGCACAACTTCCCCAGGCATCTCTGATGTCGCCAGCTCTGTCACACTTACCCCGTTTCGGCGGTCAGATAAAGATCAAAGTGAATTGAGAAAAACAACAACAATAAAAAACAAAAACAAAGCGAAACAATCTAGCACTTTTCAAGCAGTGTATCACCTCTGCCGGAATTTCATGGTAAACAACAGAGAGCGACAATATTTTTTTGGTAGGCATACGGACGAAGAAAGCCGTTTATATTTGTACCGTATTTAATAAGTTGGCCTTAAGAAACTAGTTCAAATGTCTCCAAGAAATACAAGCCTACATGTTTGTTCATCATGAGTAGTATAGCTTTTTAAAGAAAAGAAAGTCGTTTGACTAGTTTAGTTAGGTTTGTGACAAATACTTTTGAATCATATTTGATCGTTAATTCTGATGAACACGTGAAGTTAAATACCCCCTAGTGTATTTACAATTAACATGCTGTGTGTAATACAAATGTAGATCAAATAAATATATGCAGACTTCAGACCCTCAAAAATGTCTTTTTATATTACATTCTTGAGATTATACACATGTTACGATGTATTGTTATCTTGTTTTTAGATAGATGCAGAGTGGCCTACAATGCCTTATTTAGCTAAACGGTATAGTCAGTGTGCGCCTAAGTGTGCAATTTCAAATTTTAGCACTTACCAGCAATTATTTGTTCAGTAGTACTGTCCTAAAGTGTTTGATATTCTGACCTTTCTGTGATATTTAACATGTCATCCTGGACCATAAATCGCCCACTACCGATACCTTAGTAAAACGAGTAAGGTACACGATTTTCTCACACCCTCTCGCGTTACTTGTCATGTACAGGCAGTCAGCCAACGTGGTATCTTTAACGTCACGTGGTGTTTTGCCTAGAATGAATGATAATAAAGCCAGTAGTGCACCTTAATGCTGAAAAGGCGTCATACGGTTCAAATGTATGAAACCAACTTGCCATTTGCCTCTCTTTGCCCTGAATGTATAGACTTGGGATTTTTACAGATGCACTGGTATCTTATTTTTTTACATAAAAAAGGCGTCATAAAAGGACAGGCCTACAGAGTTTATTTGATAACGACCTTAAACCTCTGTCAAGTCGGTAAGCTCCGCATCTAATCCGATGAGGAGCGATTGTGAGCTTTAACGCCTTAGGTTATTATTTGCAACAATACTCGTAATAATGAACCATTTTATTCCTTGTGAATGTGTTACTAACAAACTCCTCGATATATCCTACCATGGATTCTAAGAACGGTCTATTCAGGGAATTATCTCAAGTATTTATTGTGGAAGCTATGATAAACGATACGAAACAGTGATCCAATGATAAGACCAACACGACATGCGACTGCAGTATCAATAATGTTGGAGAGAAACCAATTTCGATCAAATTATGTCGCAAATCTGTATTCCCATTGAATACACGGTTTACGGATTGCAGCAATCGTTTGATAAAATGTATTATGTACCGGTATTTGTTCAAGGTAGACAGTATAGAATAAGTGCTAAAGCATCCAGACAGTACGTGTCATTCTTATTTTCTTGGAACTTGGAATGCGGCCTCAAATAGTTGGAACATCGCCTCCAGCAGTTGGCATGAGCCCTCAAACGGTTGAAAGTCGGCCTCAAACAGTTGGAACGAAACCTCAGGCAGCTAATTGTGGCCTCAAACAGTTGGAATGAGACCTGAAAAGTGTGAATTCATGCGGCTTCAAACATATGGAATGTGGCCTCAGCCAGGTGGAATGCGCAACAGTGAGAATGCGGCTTCAAACACTTGGAATGCGGCCACAGCGAGTTGGAATGCGGCAGTAATTAGAATACGACCGCAAACCATTGGACTGAGATCTCAAACAGTTGGTATGAAACCTCAACCAGTTGGACTGCGGCTTCAAACAGTTGGAATGCGGCCTCAAACAGTTGGAATGCGGCCTCAAACAGTTGGAATGCGGCCTCAAACAGATGGAATGCGACTTCAAACAGTTGGACTGCGGTCTGCGACATTATGGTGCACTCCCACGCTGCGAGTTGTAGTAACGATTCCATAGAATTCCA
This sequence comes from Mopalia muscosa, assembly GCA_031763545.1. Classification (NCBI taxonomy): domain Eukaryota; kingdom Metazoa; phylum Mollusca; class Polyplacophora; order Chitonida; family Mopaliidae; genus Mopalia; species Mopalia muscosa. The sequence goes on along the minus strand of JARFOD010000220.1, from coordinate 5,118 downwards.
TTCGCTGCAGCATTTTGATTGGTCGATAAAAAGGTATGAAGCAATCGAACAATTAAAACTCCCTGAATTTAAGGGAAATCCTCTGAAATCATTACCACGATTCGCAGCGTGAGACCCCCCCCCCCCTCCCCCAATTGCACGGATCTCTGACACTAGTTGGAATTCCACGTCAGAACCCATCTTACCCAGAGTAACCCATCTTACCTAGAGTAGCCTATATAGGACGCCGCATTCTAGCTATAATATATATTCTATTGTTGATAATTATAGGACAAACGGTGAAGAGGGGATAATGCTATTTCGCTTTATTTCAACATCGTAATGCAATAACTTAATAATATTCTTAATATTTACAGGTGACTGGTTCTGCTTATATCACAGATAAATACAATAATACTGTTTCAAATTTATTATGGATAGAGACACGGATTCTGATTATATCAACACATTCACATAGAGGCTGTCGACATTTTGTGAGAACATACGATGTAAGTGAGTCGATGTGTACCGGTCCCTCAAAACTTATATACGGTATGATTTTTCTCTGTTTTTTTTTATACAGAAGACACAATCATCTAACTAGTCGTAGTGGACAGTGTTAAGTTTTAAAATAGAGAACCAGGTCATCTCTTTCGTCGACATAGTAATATGGTAAACACAGTAGCCTATGTGGGCTTTCATACATTTAATACACCTTTTGCCATTGTCTAGGCACTATTTCGTGTCACTGAAAGATAATTTATTTGATTGGGGTTTAATGCCGTATGTAATATTATACTGAACGTAGTTCGAATCAACAGTGTGATAGGGTTGTAAAAAATTGAATTTTAGTTGTGGTTAACTCACACTGGTAACATTTGGGTTGATTCATTCCTTTTACAAACTGTTTGCTCAGTTTAATGGATTGATGATATTAACGTTATGATTTATCTCCCCTGTCCGATTGCGGATGCAAACCGCATTTCAGCAACAAAAATGCCCAGTCATAACATTCGTGCTAAAACTCACGACAAGAAATGTTGTTTTAGCGTGCTACATGGAAGCCTACCGTATAACAGTATCGGGTTTAGATATACAGGGGATTGAGACAGCTGATCTGCGTCATGGTTCTCCAATGAACAGCATGTACAGTCTACTTGTTACCTCTTCAGTTATTAAAGAGTTGTCTGTGTGCCGTTTAAGTCAATCAATTTTTATACATGGACAAATGGCGATTAAGTGAGAAATAAATATTTGGAGCGATAAAAAAAAATAAATAAATGTTAAAGCCAAATATTTGTTTTTGACAAATGAATCAAAATAAAATACTGCATGTAGTAGAAGATCGTCGTATTTAAACCATTACACTGCCAGGTTCATTAAGTCTGATTGGTCCTTGAAGCATTCTGTGGATATCTGTTATTTTTTGCCTTGCCTCACAAAAAGTAGGTTATATTTCTTTCAATGGCTCTTTGTTGGTCTCACTGTAAATCTGAAATACGTATACGTATCCAGAACTATAACGAGTATATGCTTATTCCCCATACATAATACATATATTGATTATGTGGAGAATCAATTTGGTTTGACTCAACAGGGATTCAAACCCGTGGTCTCAGGCAAGCAGAGCCAGTGCCCTAAGGTACTGAGCTACGGATATATTTAATACAATGTCCAGGAGAGGGAGTTTGGGAGAGGAAGGTCCAGACTGAGAGGGGAAGCAATAGATTGTATAGGATTTAAAACAACCGATTTATATTTTATACAAGAATAAATAGAAAATAAAATTAAATAAATAATAATCTTATAAATAAATAGCATGGCACATAATTGTAAAATCATCAGTTGTGATAAATAATGAGTCAAAGAATTGTATATCACAGCATGGTACTTTCCACCACTTCCTGAACACTACTCAAATATCACATTCCGCAGAACACACCGTTCTCATTAATCATGAGAAGTCCAGTCTCTTTCTGTGTAATATAATGCAGACAGCCCAGTTCCATTTCAATTATTCTTTAACACTAAGCAATCTCAACTCAGTTATAATTTTAACACAATGCAGTTCCAGCTAAGATCCGTTTAAAACTGACGCACAGTTTTCGCCCACTACTAAAGATATTCAGATAATACGAAAAATATAGCCACCATGAACTGTTCACCTTTCGTTGAATTTATCGCCATACTTTACTGGCCCAGTTCCATTTAAAGCAAAATCCATTCTATATTTGATTGAAGCGGTAACACGAAATGCTGGTCTTAAATTTTTTAAGACAATGTTTAACCAAAGAAAAACTTCAGCCTAATTCTCATCGTAGACGATGTGAAGAGCTGTGTCGGTTTGCGGAGGTTCGTCAATGTAAACAATTTCTGGTTCCGGAGGAATTTCGGCTTCATCAGCTCCTATTAACCAATCAAGAATGCGTTTATCCATTTCCTCATCTTCATCGGTTCCTTCCGGATCCAGGTCACCGTCTTCTTTGCTTTTGCGCCGACTCAGTGTATCCAAGGCAACCGTCGAGGAATATTTTCTCATCCCATTTACAGTTCCACTTTGGAGATTTTTCGGAAAGACATTATCGGGAACTTTAAAAGAGGTGATTCTTTTTCTGTCTTTTTCACCATTTTGCAAACATTTAGTATTATTTTTTATCCTTTGTTCAAAAGAGTTTCTCGTCAGATTCAAATAGCTACTGCCGTTATCGTTGTTGTTGTTATAATTATGCCCACTAGAGGTACTGGATCTGCCAAGTCTAGATTGAAGTCTAACAGGTGCTTTTGAAATGAGTTGAGTCTCACTGGAGCTATGGTTTATAGTCAAAGGCTTTTTCTTTTTACCAATGCCTCTTGATTCGCGTGATGACATTCGACTAAAAGTGCTATTGTTGTTGTTAGTAATGTTCATTTTGGTCAAGCTAGGCATCCTTCCCAGCTTTTGTTGATTGCATCCGCCTTGAGAGGATACTGTCCTCGGTGTCCCCGAATCTTTAGTCATAACGTTTTTCTTCTCAAATAAAGTTTCCAGTTTTAGGTTGGAGGTATTGGGGATATGTTCACTTGACAAGTTCCCAGACACGGAAGCGGTACCAGTACTTTGAAAGATTTTGTTCGAAAACCCCGAGGACGACGATCTATAGCTGTGTGGTGAACGGGTATTAACACCTCGCTTCTCACCAAGAGAACGTGAACTGTGTATTTTTGGAAGCGGCTTTGACACGAAATGTCCCGAATTTGAGGAGTTTTTACCACTGTTATGACGTATAGGTGGCAATTCGGGAGCACTCATTCTCCGAAGGTTATGGCCAATCGGCCAAGGTATATCGTCTCTAGTAGAACAGCCTTCATCGGTAAGAGGAGTTATCGAACTACTTGTGTCATGATCAATCCGGAATGTTACCGAGTTATATCGGCGTCTCGTCGGCTTGAAACCACTGCTCAATCCTTCTGAGCTATCAATAACCAACCGATCAGTAGAACTACCATTGCATGGACTAACGGCATACCCTCCACCTAGCTGTAGACCTATGGAATCCAAATGACTGTCACTGCGCATGCCCATAACTGTCAGATTGCAGATTTGTGACTTAGTTGATAATATACACCGCACACACACAGATCAGGCTGACACGTTGGACTAAGTACATAGTGTTAGGAAGGCAATAGCTGTCCCAATAGGATCATTGAAGCTTGTCTGCGTGATTTGTTTACTTTGCGTGTCTGTTTGTAGTATAAAAGAGCGACATAAGTGCATGCCCACCTGTACGAGTAGTGTTTGGTTAACAATCACCCGTTACAGGACTGATTTGGCAGGTCAAGGCAATGCGATTTCCGTGTTGATATTCAAATACAAAGGCAGTTTAATATTCACCTTAATCCCACAAGCTTCTGAATAACATTATTCGATCAGGTAAAGTCAAAGCTACTTAAAGTATCGAATTTCGCCCAGGGTTTCAATAGATTTAAGGCCGTAGGAGTGAACATGGGAAAACACTGATCTTTAATCGGATTAAAACACGTCACTTCTCTTACTCATCGGCATTTTGTACGAAAATATTTGTTTGTATTTTATGTAGGACTATGGTGGTAAAAACACGCCACACACTATATCCAAATCACAATCGCATTAAATTACACGTTAATAGTTAATCCCTTTTAGACACAAACATGAATGTGTAATATTGTTCGAGCAAATGACAGTGTTTGTTTTCTGTTTTATTTCTCGATGAAAACAGTTTAAGGTAAATTATTTGTCACATGAAAAAAGCCGTTCTCTGGTTTGTATTGTTTTGTTTAGATTTCCAGGAAGGACCAAAACGTTATTTGAAAGTTTCCACTTGGCTTTAAATGGCAAAAGCAGAGTTTTTAATCATGTGTCTTCAAACTTAGGTTTTCTACAGAATAATCATCAATGTCTTGTAGAATTTCATCATAGAATTTCCCCATGGAATGTCATTTCACCATAGAATGTATTTATTTTTTAAAAAGTCGTGCTTTCTTGTACGATACGTGTCATGGGTAAGATTCCATTCCATTCTCTGAATTGTTTACCTTGCTCTGACGATGTCAGTAATCATCTCAGGATATACCATTTCTGGTCTGAGCATTTCTTTGAAGATATAATCCTTCCTCTGGTATCAGACATTTTTTGGAAATACAAGCCTTCCGTTGAAGATGCCAGGCTTCATTTGACTATATTGAAAGTTTTTTTGAGGGAATATTGACCTTGGGGCGATGATGTCTTCCGTTACAGATATTGATCTTTCTTTGTTTGCAGACAACCGCCTTTCTTCGAGGATAGCAACGCAAAGATAGAAAAGAGCTGAGCTTGCTAGGGCAACCTAAAGAGAGAAAATAATAACTTTTAAATCAAGATAAATAGTGTTTAACTGATTCAGCAGGTCGGGAATGTCTTGAAAAGTGTGCAAACTGTATTTGTTTATTGTATATGTCAACCAATAAGCTAGTTTTTCTTAAAATATTATTTCTTTTATCCGATGTTAGATCAACAGCGTTAAATCCCAATTACAGATCATTGACCAGTACGGACGTGCGTGTGTGCGTTTGTATGTATGTATGTATGTATGTATGTATGTATGTATGTATGTATGTATGTATGTATGTATGTATGTATGTATG
>JARFOD010000209.1:0-11888 GCA_031763545.1 Mopalia muscosa | reverse complement strand
CAAGATCCATTCATGGATCTCTTGTTTATTATCTTGGTTTAATTTTTAAAAATTATGGTCATTTTATCGAAAGCATGGCAAATTGTTTTTAAAAAAATGTTAAATAATTTAATAGAATAGTGCAGGATTTCAGAAAGATGTGGTTATTTTCAACGAAAACTCTGCAAATATTGAAATTTTATATTTGTTATGTGGAGTGCAGGGTTGTAGAGTGTAATTAAGTTTGAGATTTACTGTAACATAATGATGATCATTGATTAACCTTATACTAAGAACACTTGCCTTATTGATCTTTCTGCCACAAAGCCAACTTTATTGTTTTAAAAAGCTTGGATAAGAACAGCTTTTTAAAGAAACATGGAAATATTAGAAACCTTCTGACTTTTATTATGCTGTGTTATTATTTTATCCCAGACAAATAATGCCAGAGAGGTTAAACAAAAGTAAATCTGTTAAAGTTGTGAAAAAGGTTAATTTTATTTGAATTATTTGCCATTGAAGTATCATTGATAGAAATGAGAAGTTGGTTTGATTTTATTGGTGTAGATAATGTGCTATTGATTTCCTACTGGCTTCACACTGAATCTCCTCATATTTATTCTTAACATGATCTGTTAAGTCTGTTAGTTAACTATTGCCAGGCATATAGCTGCCCTGACTGAAGGAAACAGCCATAGTCAGTATTATGGGTGAAATAACTTAGGTATGATAACATTGAACACCAAAGAAAGAAAACACTGTTTTCTATGTTTAAAAAAAAGTCAAGATGAAAATAATATGTAGACAGAAAACTTTTGTTTCTCAAATTTCAAATTTGTTCAAAAATGTTTCCAGCAGGATGATGTACAATATAACTGTTGATAATTTTAGATTTATAATAAGTCTCTCCTCAATTTTGAATTTCACCCTTTTATTTTTATTCACATCTGTCAATCCTTGCTTGAATAGTATTCCCTAAAGTTGAACAAGTTTATTTTCATGTCAGAAAATCGATAGAGTTGATTATTGATATACTACTGTTAAATGGTTGAATTTTACGACAAGCATTTTTCACTAGTATGTGTGAAGGAAACCACGGTAGGCATCCTTATTGCCACTGGCAACAAACAGTGACAAGACTAAACCATGATTAAAAAAAGGAAACACAAAAAGGAAGACACTGAACAGATGTGATTTGTGTTGCCCCTGTAGCTCTGAGGGCTCCGATCCAACCGTTAATGAAAGTGGCTTATATTCACCTATATCTGACAGGCCTATTCTTTCATGTGATAAATTGCCCAATCATTGACTTGTACATTACATACTGAGTTTTTGTGTGATTTCATCAGCGACAGGAATCCTCCAATCAATACAAGAATAGACAGTTGGTGCTGTCAGAGTCAGGTTTGAGTTGTCATTTCCTTGTAGACATTACCACGGATGTAATACAATCACATTCTATCTCTGGCCTATTGGATACTCCATTATCAGTTTGTCTCTGTCACATACAGGGTGGTTTAGTTAATCCACTTACTTATATTCACCTAAGGATATTTATACCTAGCATTTTAATATTTAAAAAAAAAATAGTTAAATTATTTTTTTAAATCTTTTTTTCAATAGCCACACATGTTTTATTCATTTATAATCAGCATTTTTTTTTATGAAAAAGGAATTATATGTTATTATCGCCAGGTAATACAGATAAGGTTATCCACATTTATTTCTTTAAGTTTTTACATTCAATTACATGCTGGCATATTTAGAAATATTGAAAGTACCAGCACATTGTAAATTTGTATTTTAGTCACCATCTGGTATTCTAATAATGATATGTTTAATTGTAAAAACAATTGTATCCAAATGTACAGTGTTTGTTTACATTAAAATAACCAGCATATGATTTAATGATGCTAGTCAGTAGTCAGGCTACATACATGTAAAGGCCATCTAAATTAATTGTCTGCCCAATAATAATGTTATACCCCAGAAAGGTACCCACAAGTCTATTTGGGGGGATGATTAACTTTGGTCTTAATTTTGCTGTGTCAAATTAATGATATTTACTATCTGTATGCTGACATTTGGTTCAACATTCCATTATTAACTTATCTTGCTTGCCGATGGTATACATGTATATGCATGTGGTAGTATAGGGCATATGTTTACATTACTAAAGCCATACCACACCTACAGAACAAATACATAAATGACATTTCTAGTAATTTCTGGATTAAACCTTCACTAATCTAGTGACCCTGTGCTTCTCGTAAGAAGGGTTCGGCCGCCTTTGCTTGGGTGAAAATGCATGGTCGTTCTTCCGTGAGCCTTTGTAGCTCAATCTGTTAGAACGCTGTCCCTTCTGGCCAGAGACCCAAGTTCAGATCCCAGAGAAAATTAACATTTTCTGCCCCTACAAATAAAATATAGATTCTGCATGCAGACTATTTGGATGTACATAGAAGTGCATATTATCCAGCAGAGTACATGACCTGTACATGACAAGTAACACGAGAAAGTATGAGAAAAGCCAATCGTGCACCTAACTCCTAAATTGATAGTTTTAGTAACAGTCAGTTTTATCTCTGGAGCCAACCTGTGGAATATTGGAATTTACAGCTGTATCAATAGAATCCATCATTCCTGATGTAACAGATCAGACATGAACACATGTGAAATTATATACATATACTTCCTGATTCTGAGTGGACTTTCATAACATAGCCGCATTCAATCCTCATCAAGCTTATCATTAGTTGTGCATAAGTATTTTATATAAGGTGAGATGATAAGATATCGTTACTTCCGTAATAGATGTTGTATAGGAGGAGAGTCATCTATCTGACTGTCTATGGCAAAATTAAGCTTTGAAATTGAATTTAAAAATTCAAATTGATCTCCATACCTTTGCCAGTGTGATTAACCTTTGGAAAATTTGATCTTAGAAGTTCAACTGCTTTTGTACTATGATTACATGGATGTGTTTCTAAAAATTTAATCACACTGACACAAGAATGTAGATTACTTAAAACCGATGAAACAGTTTATGTTCTAGATAAACTCCTTGAGATAAAAAAATTTCGAACAGATCTTGATCTTAAGTTGTTATCTTTAAGCTACATACAGCTTAAAAGATGTTAATGACCATGTATATATATATACATTATCATATTGTACATGTGACAAACGAGATATTCTATATTCGGTATGGTTGAAACATAAATCAACCTGTATGCTGGTGTTTCAAAGAAATAGAATTTAACCAAGTAATATATCTGTTAAAAGAGAGTGAGAGTTACAAATTTTTTTTTCAAAACTGAAGACAGCTTCGTCTTAACCAGAAGTTGATGCTTTAGATTACTGTGATTATATAGTATACATACAATTTTGTAAATGTAGCCTGGGAGAAAATAGGTATTTTTTACAACCAATTAAAGCCAGGACTGAATGACATGTTCGTGGGCAGTAGTTAGTGAGCGAAGACTCAGTCTGGTTATATGTGAACTATTAACCCTTTAAAGACAACAAAGGGAGATTCATCATTTGAACACAAATTATTTGGATAGTTTGGGATTCATTTTCTGTTTCATGGGTTGTGCACATCAAATAAAGCTCTATGCGATACGTTTTTGTATCTGCATACATGTAAATTACATGACGAGAATCTGTGATTTGGTTTCATGCAATGATAACGTAAGACCATCTGATATCTGTAAATTGAAGTGTCAAGTCTAATTATACTTACATAACCAATTAATCGCGGCTGCAGTTATCTTATTTACTGTCTTAGTGCAGGTCTCCTATTGTATGTGTGTGTGTAAGCTCAGTGGGGCGATGTACACAAAGACAAGCTGTGTTTAAGTATCAAGTAATGTGAGATGATCAGGTATATGGCTGGAGTATTGGGTCTTTATCGACTTGTCGATCAGATCCTGTCTGTTGATATATATCCCTTCACTGGCAGTAATTGTAGTTTCTTGTCTATTGATACTGTCTGTGTACTGTCTGGGTTACAGCATTGGGATATGTACTTAACTGTAACAGTAGTTTGACGGATAAGTAAGAGGTACAAAATAACATGTAGTTGATTCATGTTAAGCTTTAATTGTGTGTGACGTGTGGAGTATTTTTTATTGATCAACATAGGGTAGTCATCGTTATCCGACCTCCACCGTATGGTTGATTTCATGATTGTGCTGAAAACAATAAATACATATTTATACATGTATTTTGGTCACCTGTGATATATATATATAGGGGCCCATTTCTCAAAGTGAACTAAGTAACGTTTACATAAATTCTATGACTACCAGTGTTGCCAACTTGCCATGACAGTTAGGTTCAACGTAAAGCCAATTGCTTTGTGAAGCAATCCCCCAGAACTCTTGCATACATGTACCTCTGTGAACAGTCTATACATTTCATGAATAGGTATAGAAATATTATTGAAACAGAAAGCCTTGAAAATTTATAATTTTGTTTTGTAATAAACTTGTATTATCTGTGATAGGTACCAGATGATGAGTAATGTTTTAATTTTATGTGGGAAGTTTGGGTAGGTAGGTGGGTGTGTGGAAATGGGCATTGACAGTCCCAGCTGAAGGGCACATAATGAATGAACAAATGACATGTTAACCATTGGTCCGGAAGTTTGACCTATTTGACGACCACAAGGATTGGCTTGGGCTACTGTTTAAACATTGAAGGGTTAGATAGTTCTTTGCCTTTCTAGAAATCACTCATCCTTTTAAACAATTTTAACTATTTGTCACTACAGTAACACTAATGTGGAGTTTTAACGAGAAACGCAGAAAGCATGTAAGTAATTTAAAATGTTGGGACACAGCCGCTTCATCATTTACAACAGTGGTTGTAAGGGAAATCAGAACTGAATTGTGGAAAGATACAAAGCAGGGAAGGAATTAACGCCAAGACAATATGACTTATTCATAAATATAGACAGCTATGTTGTTTAAGATAATAGAACACAGTGTATCTGCTTGACATGCAAAATTTATCCTCTTACTGTATTACAGTATAGGGTCATTGTTTATCATGTCGGCAAGACTCAGCCTACTGATCCTTGATATACAACTCACAGGTTTGAGTCTGTCTGTCGACCTGAGATACATGAATAAGCCACCAGGTTATTAAAGGCTCCAGCAGTTGAGGTTGCCTCTCATTTTTTCACCTATCAAAGTACATGTTAGGCATAGTGTGAGCTGAATAATACATTGTTATATGATTAACTGTGATACCCTTGACCACAAAAATAGATATTTGACCTGTATCGATTGTATTACTTTAGTGTAAATCATTGGACCAGATACTAAGTTTGAAGGAAGGGTTTTGTACATAAAGAAAGTAATAATAACCCGTAGCAGTAGTACGTTAGACCAGCATTTGTTTGGTTTACAGGATTCATTCGATTAGCAAATCATTGGTGCAATATTTATTCAAACTTTACTGACTTTAATACTGTACGGTGCATGTTTAAATGAGAACACTATTGAAGGTGCTATATTCTGTGTTTATATCTATCACACTTATGAATGAGCATACATTTACACATTTAATGCTTTAAGAAGTAGGATTTTGGATTTTTTTGCTACTTGGCATTCAATACAAAAGATTGAAACAGGTCTGGTGTTAATAGTGTAGTTTGAGAGGGTGCTAACAAGGCCAAGTGTGTTTTATAGTCACAGTTCAATTACTCGTTCTGTTTCATTGTCAGGCCTGTCATATTTATTCCTTTGACCACAATCATATGATGTCACAAAATTTAGGAAAATGGAACTTTTAAATGACTTCGCATATATCCATTGTGACGATACTGAAAATGTCACCATGACTCACAAATCTTGACTTTTGACACCCGAGGACTGCCTGCAGCACTAGCTGTGTGACATTACAAGACTCCCACTATTAAAGTACAACATTTAAAGGTATTCCCAAATCGCTTTTAAATTTGATTCAAAGTGACTGAATTACAAAGATGATACTATAGTCTATCTGTAAAATAAATCCCGTATTTTTTAGACGCTTAGAATTTGTTTTAATCACTTACAAACTTGTGACTCTTCATACAAGTTATAAGAGCTGTGACGTAGGCAGGGGAAACTCCACATGTACGCAAAATTTAATAATGAAACTAGTTGCAAATCGTTCGGTCAATATTGGAGTATGTTTATTCGTTTTCTAGGTATTAACCATTTGGGAAGACCTTTAACACAATACATGTACCAAGCAACCAAATAACACCAATTAAGCTGAAATACGTATTCTTGGAAATTTAACCTTATTATTAGAACATGTTGTCTTTGCTTCTGACTTAAAAGTTATGTTTTTAATTGAGCTGTAGACTGTAGTTTAAATTAGTAAGTTCACTCAGTCTGTCAGGTCGTCATGCAAGTGAAATACCCTTGAGAGCAATGTTAAATCTGAATCAAACGAACAAACCAATGCGTGAAAAAAAACCACCCTCTATATCCCTAATAAGACAGACAAAGATAAAATGCATGTACCATATACAAGACAAATAAACAACGCAAAATATGGTGTAATTGCCAATAAGAAAGTCTGTGCAAATTTACTACAAGGAACATGATGACAGTTTGGTATGGTGTTGCCCCAAGCTCTGTTTGCCCCAGCCCACAGGGTACAAGACGCTCCCATGAACCACCTGTTATTGTGCCATTCATCTCCTTATCTTTGTGAACCTGTTGTAACTTCACCTGGAATTCAAGAGATAACAAAGTATGAGCCCATCTTTGTGGAGAACTATGTGAGTGGGGAAGTTCAGAGGAAGTGTCATCTTTGACAATGACAGCAAGAAAATGTTTTCTGTTTGTTTAAGATGAGTGTTGGTTGCTAAGAGCTTAGCATGGGTAATTCTCCAGCAGTGAAGTTACAAGCTGACTTGACTGTCGTTTGGGTCTCTATCAGCTACAGGGCTGCATGTATCTTGTCTTCAAGCCTCAACGTGAAGAACTGTCTACATAATTATAACAACATGCTCAGGTGTGGGAAATGAGGATATATTATTAATTGCTGACTTCAAGAGGAATTGAGTGTAATTCTTTAAAGACAGTAACAAGTTTACCTTTTTTTTTTTTTTAAATTGTCATAGATCCTGCAAGTTAATATAAATAATGGTTGTGTTTATGTTTGACTAAAAGATTTATATGAATGGACCTATGTCATCCGAGGCTTCAACTATATCCAACAGTAACTTGCTAATTGCTGAGCATAATGATAAAATGCAAAGCAATGAATAAAATATTACCTTGTGTACCTGTTAAATAAAATACTGTTTGCCAATTGCAGGCAGTGAGAGCTGTTACTCCCTGAACTAAGGGACAATACAAAGCCAATCTGTTTGTAATATCATTGTGTTGTGTCTGGTGATTGACTGATCTTGTGATTATTTGTTGTCAGTAATGTCAAGGGTGGTTTCTTTGCCCATTGGGCGGTCACATCGACATGTCACATGAGTGAAATAGCCTGAAGTGTGAAATTAAACTCCAATCAAGCAAGCAAATGATTGTCAATTTGTGCTGATTTAAATATCCGAATGTACAGGTTAAATAGAGTGAGTTTGTTCTGTCAGGGTGTTTGGTAGAGCAGCAGAGGGTGATAAAGAGGGACAAGTATTAGTTGTAAAGTGACAGAGAGACTTAAGTCCACTGATCCTGCAGCAGTCAGGGTCTTTCACTGCTCACAATAGACAAGCCTTACTGATGCCTTCTGTGTGTCTCCATTCCCCCAGGCTTTTAGAAATCTCCTTAAAATCACAATATGAAAAGTTGTAACAAAAATATCCACGAAAGTGTACAAAGAACAATGAAGGAGTTTTTAATGGATGCATCGAAATATTGGCATATATGGTATGAAATGTGGGTTTGTGGGAAATTGAAACAATGAAATTTGATATTTCTGTCAGATATTTAAGCTTTAACTGGTTAGATTATTAGCAGATTTACATGTGCTGGGCTACACCTCAATCAATACACACCCTACCTCTTCTCCTTCATCACATCATTCTCCCTGCATCTACTCACTGCCTTTGTCTTCTTCAACAACTCCATTCACACATTTAATGGGATTTTCCACCCACATTTTTAATTAATTTGTAATGGTTAATAGCCATATAAGCTGACGGCTAATGAGTAACTCATTTAGAACTGATATGCTGAATATGTACTCTAATTTTAATATCTTTTTTGGCTATTTTTGGCTTATAATTGTTTTAAAGTACTCGCTTTTAATAGCCATCATACATTCATACATGAGAAAATGTACATTTATAGCTTTGTTATATTTGTAACAAATTAAAAAATTGAACTGACTGTATTTTAGTCTAACATTTTTTTATTTATTGGAAATTGCTGCTTTGTCTTTTCACAATCCCTTCTAAGAACTACCCATCTTTCACAATTTGCAATACTGATGTATGACTTCATTTTAGCTGCTGTGGGTTAAAAAATGTCATATGATGGCAGTACAGGGTGTTCTAATTTTTGGTGTGAAGACATTTGTAAAACGTTTTTTTTTTTTAAGCTAGTAAATCTTGATTAATGTTTTAGCAAAAAGGAATAGGCTCTGGTAACTTTTTAACTTTATAATGGTTTTGTAGAGCTGGATTGATAGGCCACTGTGACTCTGTAGAGTAGCAGTCTGCCTGTCATCATCTTTACCACCTGTAGATCGATATTTATTAAAATAGACAGTTTTGTCCTGGAATTGTCATAATTGCAGCTGTACAAGTAACAAATACCCTGTGTCACATATCTCAATTGCATTTTGACTAATTTTGAAAACACCAACCGCCTATTCATTATATATGATAGGCTGCAAGCAGATATTATGTCAGCATAATTATGACAGCTAAGCAATGCATTACTGTCAAAATTATTTGATAGCTGTTCAGTTGAATTGATTCGAGTTAAATTGAACACTTTTGCAGAGGGTAGATATGTTCAATAAAATTTACATTTGTTCTTTCCGACACCCTCTGTAACAATTAAATACACATAAATTAACACATACTGTTATACATATATTTTCTTATCAAGATATTGTAATGAAATCAGCTGATAACAGGTCAGCTACTGTCATTATGGCCAGGCTGTATTGCATTAATAAGGCAGATTACAGTTTGAGTAACCTTGACCATTGTGAAAAACAAGATAATCCTATTTGGTTGGGTAATTGGACGAGTTTCAACAAGAAATTAATACATGTAAACATCAAGAATGACTCACTAAAAATCTATAAATATAGATTATGTTTTGAAATAAATTTGTTTTTACTTAATTGTATTCTATACAAGAACAAAAAATAAAATATATATATTCCTATATTTTGTGTGTTCAAACTGCAATATAATAAAATTATCACAAATCATGTCAAAAAATAAAATTTGTGACTTTTAAGATTTCTAAATTTTTCTAAAAAAAAAATGTCACGCCTCTAACATCATCTTTTACACAATGTAAAATATGTTGGTTTTGAATGAGTTACATTTCCGTCTCTTATTGCTTGGAATTAACATTTTTTGTAAATATGGGTGGGCGGTTGGCTGGAGGGAGCTACATTTACTTGTTGCCCTGGTGAAGAAGCTGATATTATTATGATGTAATATTAGTATTGTGTCCTGTGATTGGGCTGACACGCTGTGTCCTGTGATTGGGCTGACACGCTGTGTCCTGTGATTGGGCTGACACGCTGTGTCCTGTGATTGGGCTGTGTCCTGTGATTGGGCTGACACGCTGTGTCCTGTGATTTGGCTGACACGCTGTGTCCTGTGATTGGGCTGACACGATGTGTCCTGTGATTGTGCTGACACGCTGTGTCCTGTGATTGGGCTGACACGCTGTGTCCTGATTATTTTGTGACTTATAAGACAATGTTCAGCATGACAAAAAAATCTTCACGATGTAATTGTTTAAGTAAAAGAGCACTTTAGCAAAGAGTAAATTAGATCTAAATACCAAAATCATAGACAATGAGTGTCCTATGAATACAGTAACATGTAAGCCTCACACCTACAGTAAATGGTAGTTTGCTTTGGTTTGGCTTATTTGATTTGACCAAGAGAAAGGAATAAAACTGACCGGGCCTTGAATTTGAATGAGTGCATGAAATTGAATGCAGGCTCATTTATTGATGTTTTCCTGATCAGATCGTTCTGAGATGGAGGCCCAAAAAAAAAAAAATGCATTAATAATGTCCGTGTTGTGTTAGTTCAAAGCTGGCAAAGTAGTTCTGGATAGTGGACATATACTGTATACAACATTAAATCAATTATTAATTGCTATTTTAATTATGTAATATGTTGTATGTACATGTATTATGTTTGAAACAAACCGATTTCTTTTTTCATAAAGCCTTGCATGTTATCTTGTTCATTATTTATATCAGTATTGATTCTGATCCGTTTAACAATAAGCCCTCATACTGTTAGTTATTAGGACAAATATTAAGCCTAGAGCAATCAGTATTAATGACTGAGGGGCTGGTGGACATGTGTAAGAAGAACAGACTTGATAGTTTATTGATGCTGAGAAAGAAAAGCATTTTATGGTGTTTCCAGCAAGATAAGAACTTGGGCAATAAACACTAATGGTTGGATGGTTCTTGTGTTTGTTAAGTTGTGGGTTCCTTAGCTTTTATATTTTTGTTGATGTTCTGTATTTGTGTCCGTCGTCATATAAGTGAAATACCCTTAAGTACGACGTTAAACGCCAATCAAACAAACAATCATTGTAGATATAAATATTGCTTTTGCTTCCACTGGGATTCAAACGGGTGGCCCGTGGCATGAATAAGTGGTAGCATCTGCGCTTCCTAGTCTTGATTCGATGTACTGTTTATAGGATTGAGTCCGTATGTCAACCTTCAGGTATATGAATAAGTCAAACGATGTTGCCCGGGCAATCACAGGGGTGGTTTTGACAAGGTTTTGCCCTGTAATGAGGCAAGGTGCAGGTGAAGTGGACAATCTGTGATCATATAAGTGAAATACCCTTGAGTATGACGTTAAAGCCCAATCAAACAAAATCAGACTTGGGTCTCTGGCTAGCATGGCTTGCACTCTGACTGACTTTCCGGTTGAAATTGGAAGCAACTGCTTCACGATGATTTTTACTGGTCTTGGGCCAGCTAATAAGTGAAAAGTTTTATCCCTACATTTATGTTACGTTTTGTTATTATTTATTAATCATGGAAAGAATAATGTATATATGCCTCCAAATGGAGTCTAGCACTTTAAACATGATCTGCTGATTCCCACCGACAACTGGATAAGTTAGACATCTATGTAATTGTCAATATGTTCATCTATGTGGCATCAAGCTTCAATGATACTCAAACAACCATATTGTATGAAACCATGTGTGAAAGACAAATATGTAGTTCTTAAGCTAGTGGATTCTTGTCACGCTTATAAACTAACAAACACAAGATTTGTATTGTACTTATGACCTGAAGCTCTTCGTCACAATTTCAGGCCACTCAGCTTAAAATTATATGTGTATTAGTTTATAATTAAAAAAACAGTTTATTTATGAACATTCTAAAGGTAGACCAAATGCCAAGGCTCTGTTTATTTATACCCAATTGGACATTCCTCCTAATACAAACCTAAAGGGATCAGAGAGGAGATACCTGTAGCTTAGAAAAAACAGCAAATCTGTCCTTTAAAATGATATGACATCAATTTATTAAATTGTTATATGGTTAGCCTTAGGGACAATTTTGGTATCAACCCACAGAGGGCTAAGGGGTAACATGGAGTGGATGCATTTGGGATGTCTTTGTATTATGCTCTGTCTTCAGGGGTTGAAAATTAGGGATTTCCCAGGTTGCCCTAAAGCCCAATCTACAATTTGTTTGGTTGCCTGTCCTAT
>JARFOD010000198.1:0-11889 GCA_031763545.1 Mopalia muscosa | reverse complement strand
TATGTTGAAAACAATCTCTAGGAGGTAGTAACAATGTAAATCTATGTTGAAAACAATCTCTAGGAGGTAGTAACAATTGAAATCTATGTTGAAAACAATCTCTAGAAGGTAGTAACAATTGAATATTATAATTTGTAAGGATGATATATTTGCCATACATCTGTAATAATAGGTCAATATGATTGTATGGGTTGTCTCCTAACCTTTGACACACTGAGCTTACCTCTACTACTGAACCCAATTCTACATCACTCAATTTCATAAACTTTCTTCCCAAAATACTCCTGCAAAGAAAGCAAAGATTTTCAGTTTGGGGAAATCCAAACAGAACAATGACAACTAGGACAGATCTACTCATGAATATATAAACCGATTACAATTAAGTTCAAAACAACAACCTGTGATAATTTTAATTATGAAAAATAACATCCTAAACAGGCATGATCGAATGAAAAACAAAAGCGATGACTTTTAAGTCTCAAATAAACAATCATCAATTTTACGTTGACATTGTGATAGAATGCAATCCAAGATAACTCTTAATGATGCCAATTGAGAGAACACTTCACAATGCTAAAGTACATTATCTCATTTTAAACACAATTATTTACTTTCTGCAGAATTTTTAGCAGAAGAAATAATAAACTCACTTTTTCATGGTGACATTGACAATCGCATCCACATAATTAAATCCAAGTACTCTGCACCTGTGTAGTTCAAACAGATAAAATGGCATGTTACTTATTTGTCTTAATAGCATGTCCATTCAATAGAATGATTTATGCCAAAATGGCATGTTAAATAACCAGACTTATTTGCCTACAATCTCATAGAGCTCCTTATTATGACAAATATCAGTAAATGCTACTAAATTGAATTTACAAAGTATTAACCAGAGCAATTATTTGATTGGGGTTCAAGGCCATACTTATTTCATTTTCTCGATGTGACAGGGCAATCACCATACGCATTACAACAACAAAATAAACAGGATATTGTTGGAATACACCACCGTCATATAAGTGAAATACCCTTAAGCACTTATATGACAGTGGTGTATTCCAACAATAATTGGCACTAGCAGAACTGAGATACAAAGTGTTTCCATAGTGTTGGACAGTTAATTTTTCTCTAGTGCTAAACAAAGACAAACTGCCCTTAGCCGAAGTGCTAAATCCAATAAGTTTGTTTGTTTTTTTGTTTGATTGATTGATGTTCAATGTCGTACTCAAGGGTATTTCACTTACATGACAACGGATTGTCCACTTCACACTGCACCTAGCCTTATTACAGTGGAAAACCGGGAGGTCGACAGGCGGACTCGATCCCGTGAGCGGTAAATTGAAGCAGGTTCAGGTTTAGAAAGCATGCATGCTACCACTAAGCCAAGGCTGCGAGCCTTAATCCAATAAGAACCTACTTGATATTATAAATATAAACATTGAAGTTATTTGCCACTCTTAATTTTCTACAGGTGTGATGGAAAGCCAGTGAAGAAATCCACACTTGGTGTAATTAACAACAAAGAACATAAGCCCCTTCCCAATGTTAAATAATTTAAATCTAAATTACACACCTGCGTATATCTCCTTTTGTAAACTGACTCGGGATATCTGTCACCGGCTTATCACTCAAATTCTTTGTCTGAAGTAAATTACAAAATTTAATAACAGTATAAAATTAAAAAACGATTTTTGATTGGGAAGTTTTGAGTTTTATGCCTCATTCTGTTCTAGTTTAGTAAAATTGTGGAGAAAGACCCATTGCTCTATTAATAATCTTATTTAATTTTTGACAGCATCTTTCACTTTAATAATGATGGTCTTAATTCAAAACTTAAGGTTATTTTAATCACTGTTAGGTTGAACAGAAAAATGGTCCAATTAGAGTGCTATAAATAAAGAACATTTGTACAATGTTTTTGACAGTACAGACTCTTACAGAAGAGAATCCTGTGACACCTTCAGACAAAAACAGCCCCACACCACGGTTCTTCTCCACCCAAAGGACTTTGCTGTCCTCAATGATATCCCCATAACTAACACCTGTGAAGAGAGAGCATGGTTTGGAAGGGTTCTCCAGCAGATGAGGTAACAGACTCAGAGTCACAGACTTTGTGGTTGGGTTGATAAACAGGATGCAGGCTTTCACCTTAAACAAATCGAAAAGAGTACATATTAAATTTCAGAAAAAAATAAAACTGCATCAGTACATTTAACCAGATGCCCATTCATGTAAAATAACTTTTCTTAATGTACCTGTCACCAGACATTATATTATATGAATGTTCTTGAGAAGAAAAGTGTTAAAACATTAATACCTAATTATACAAATTATATTTTATAACTATACAGTTAATACCTTTTCAAAGTTTCAAATCTTTAGAATTCATTTCTGCATAAAATTAATGGAACGCGTTAGTTTTAATAACCGTGTATGAACTATTTTGGAATGGATTGATATGAAAAATACACCTACCTGATTGTTAACTTCATATTTGTCAAGTGGCTTTGGTAGGTGAGACTTATGTATAGCAGCTTTATAGGTCAGAAAGTCAACCTGGAGTCCAGTGGCCAGTACCTGCGTATAATAACATAGTACATGACAAACAACTACTTTCTCTTTTTGTTATAAACAGTATTCTATTTATTTTGAGATAACACTATCTTATTCAGAACAGCTCAAAGTTCATAACATTTTGCTTGCTTGATTGATTGATTAGTGTTTTACGTTGCGCTTAACTCTTTGCCTCCGGAATTTGTTTTTCAAATGTGGATCTATTCGGACGTAATATCCTAGGAGAAAATGTCAACAAAACTATGTTTGTAAAGTAATATGGCCATAACTTTTAAAAAGAGTATAGAAAAGTATATATTTTCTTCATAAGGAATACTTTATCTAAAAAGGCTAAAATATCGTGGCTGTCAGCGGCTTGCCAGAGGCAAAGAGTTAAAGTTCTTTCACTTATATGATGGGGGTGTATTCCAACAATAATTGACACTAGCACAACCAAGATGTGAAGTCTTTTCATAATGCTGGAAAGTTAATATTCCTCCAGTGCTAACTTAAGATAGCATTGCTACTCTGCAAACAAACTACCCTTAACCAGATGGCATCAAAACATTTTGCCATCTGATTCATGGAGTCTGATTTATTAGGACACTTACCTTTTGAATGGGAGCAATGGCCACCATACCTGGTACTAAGGCTGTCAGGGGCAACTTCATGTTCTTACCAATCTGTGGAGAATTAACACAAATTATCATAAAATTTTTTTTCCTAAAACAGATTTATTATAATTAAATTAAAAGCAATCAAAATTAAAGCACCAGGCCTTATTTTTTCACGCGAACGTTCGTTCAGGTTACGTGGAGAATACACAAACGAAAATTCATGCGAACGGTCACCGTTCACGCAAGCTAAGACCATGTACACGTACATCGGATGTCTCCAGTGTATGTACATTCTACACAAGATAGCCAGAAAGGAATTCTCATACGCTGTCATATTTTGTATGATAAAATGGCCATAATCTTAGTTTATTTAAGTATGAACCATTTCTTGCTTCACTTATGACGTAAATTTGAGGGAAAAAAAACCAATTAATTTACTTTACTGAAAACGAAACAAGAGATCGATAAACAGCGCGAAACAGTAAACCTAGATCTGTGTGGGCTGTGACCTGGGTGGCTGGCTCTGACTCTCCAGTCAATCAAAATCACCATTGGACTGTGGCATTCTTTAAGTCTCTGTCCGCTCATTTTGATGTTGACAGTTCACAACCCAACAGCCTAAAATATAAGGCCTGCAAATAGAATAAAAGTGAACATGCAAAATAATTCCATTCAGTTACTTGCATCAGGGAAATACACTTTCAAATATGGTTACCAGGTGCTCTAAAATGGCTCCATTTCTATATTTAATTTAATTTTTTTTCTAAGTATCGGGCAGGAAGGGCACCCCACTCCCGGACCCTACCCCCAACTCGGGCCCAAGTGCCCTCGGCTGAAGCTTCGCTTCACATTGCCTTGAAAAAGGTCTTGAAAAGGCCTTAAAAAATATCAGTTCTTGGGAGTACGAACCCTGTGTCTGGTCCTGTCTGTGTCTGGTCCTGTCTGTGTCTGGTCCTATCTGTATTTGGTCCTGTCTGGATCTGGTTCTGTCTGTATTTGGTCCTGTCTCTGTCTGCTCCTGTCTGATTTTGGTCCTGTCTGCATCTGGTCCTGCCTGTGTCTGGTCCTGTCTGTGTCTGGTCCTGTCTGTATTTGGTCCTGACTGTGTCTGGTCCTATCTGTATTTGGTCCTGACTGTGTCTGGTTCCGTCTGTTTTCGGTCCTGTCTGTGTCTGGTTCTGTCTGTGTCTGGTTCTGTCTGTGTCTGGTCCTGTCTGCGTCTGGTCCTGTCTGTGTCTGGTCTTGACTGTGTCTGATCCTGTCTGTGTATGGTCCCGTCTGTGTCTGGTTCCATCTGTGTCTGGTCCTGTCTGTGTCTGGCCCTGTCTGTGTCTGGTCTTATCTGTGTCTGGTCTTATCTGTGTCTGGTCCTATCTGTGTTTGGTCCCTTCTGTGTCCGGTCTTATCTGTGTTTGGCCCTGTCTGTGTTAGGTCTCATCTGTGTCTAGTCCTGTCTGTGTCTGGTCCTATCTATGTCTGCTCCTGTCTGTGTCTGGTCCTGTCTGTGTTTGGTCCTATCTGTGTCTGCTCCTATCTGTGTCTGCTCCTGTCTGTGTTTAGTCCTCTCTGTGTCTGGTCCTCTCTGTGTATGGTTCTGTCTGTGTCTCATCCTATCTGTGTTTGGTCCTGTCGGTATTTTGTCCTATCTGTGTCTGCTCCTGTCTGTGTTTGGTCCTCTCTGTGTCTGGTCCTCTCTGTGTTTGGTCATATCTGTGTCTGCTTCTATCTGTGTCCTATCTGTGTTTGGTCCTGTCTGTGTTTGGTCCTGTCAGTGTTTGGCCCTGTCTGTGTCTGGTCCTCTCTGTGTTTGGTCCTGTCTGTGTCTGGTCCTCTCTGTGTTTGGTCCTCTCTGTGTCTGGTCCTATCTGTGTCCTGTCTGTGTCTGGTCCTGTCTGTGTCTAGTCCTGTCTGTGTCTGGTCCTCTCTGTGTTTGGTCCTCTCTGTGTCTGGTCCTCTCTGTGTTTGGTCCTCTCTGTGTCTGGTCCTGTCTGTGTCTGGTCCTGTCTGTGTCTGGTCCTGCCTGTTTTTGGTCCTGTCTGCATTTGGTCCTGTCTGTGTCTGGTCCTGTCTGTGTTTGGCCCTGTCTGTGTCTGGTCCTATCTGTGTCCTGTCTGTGTCTGGCCCTATCTGTGTCCTGTCTGTGTCTGGCCCTGTCTGTGTCTGGTCCTGCCTGTGTTTGACCATGTCTGCATTTGGTCCTGTCTGTGTCTGGTCCTGCCTGTGTCTGGTCCTGCCTGTGTCTGGTCCTGCCTGTGTTTGGCCCTGTCAGTGTTTGGCCCCGCTTGTGTCTGGTCCTATCTGTGTCCTGCCTGTGTTTGGTCCTGTCTGTGTCTGGTCCTGTCTGCATTTGGTCCTGTCTGTTTCTGGTCCTGCCTGTGTTTGGTCCTGTCTGCATTTGGTCCTGTCTGTTTCTGGTCCTGTCTGTGTCTGGTCCTGTCTGCATTTGGTCCTGTTTGTTTCTGGTTCTGCCTGTGTTTGGCATGCATTGTTTGCATTATTATAAAAATAATAAAAATAAAACACATAACATATTTGAGAAAATTGAACTGGCTGTGTTTGGAAAGCAAAATGTTTATTTGTATGCCTTTGTTTATTTCAGCAAATTTGACACCTCGGCCAACTGTTCGCCATGTCGCCCCTTCATCAGTGCCTGGTTTGGACCTGACCCCTAGACCATGGCAGGCTCCTGAAGATATTGTTAAACAAGCTGTTACGTCACATCCTAACCATACCAAACCAGCGTTCCCTGAGTCTGAGCACAGAGGTGTGGCCAGTGAGCGCTATCACCATGACCCTTACACAGAAAACAGGGTTCTCACTCCTAGTGTTCTGCGCAGAAGACAGGATAATCCTTTATCACCTCACAGAGAGTTTGGAACACAAACGGGTAAATGTCAAAACGCCTGTAATTCAAATAAGAAAGAAAAGAATCAAACATTAATTGGCTACTGAGGTGACTGTTCAAGAGTCAGCCTAATCTTCTAATTTTCTGGACAGGCATATGAGTGACTCTTGACAGTGCATTGGCAGAGGGCAGGATTTGAAATATTGGAAAATATTTTGAGTTGTTATTTTGTAAACTTGATGTAAATTTATTCTCAGTTGAACATGGACTGGTTGATACTTTTCCAAACCCTTTGGTGAGCACATACATTTGTAGGAACCGCCATCTTGTTTTCATATCAGGTTAAAAAAATTGCATTAAACAATCAATAATATGAAACCTGGCTATAAAGATAGTGTAAGTATTTCATAATGACTCCTTTTTTCTAAATATCACATTCACATTTTGACCAGAATTTTCAATGACATATCCCGGTTTGTTGTTAACAACATATCAGGGTTGTTTTTTTGGCTTTTGAATGGTGATTTCGACCATTTGTTTTTATATTTCAGATGTAGGGTTGTTACCTGATGACTTGCTAAGACAAACAAGTGATGATTCCATAACCTATAAAGAAAACAAGCAACCTCCCCGTGCTGCTACCAAAAAAGGAAAGGTCAATGTTAAGGTCACAAGAACTGAGAAAGATAAAGAAAAGAAAAATGAAAAACCACCAATAGCCAAAAGGGCTCCTCTAAAATTAAACGAAAGACCAAGATGGGGATCCCAAAATCCCAAACAGAAAAAGCCAACAAAACAATCCGAAAAAGATCCATATTATGAACACAGGAAAGAGGAACGTGAACAACGGAAATTGAAACGGGAACAAGAGTTACTTGCCCTTGTGGAGGCAAATAAAAGAATTATTCCACAAAAAACTGTAACCATTTCCAGAAACCGTGACTTAAGCCCTGAAGGCACTGAACGTGAAACTTATATAGACTCTGAAAGATTACGTCCCCTTCAAAGATTTGAAGCTCAAAGAGCAAGAGCTAGACATCGTACTGAAGGCTCACAATCCCCTCCAACTAATCGTAGAGATTCACCAGCAAGGTCAAGGTCTCCAACCCAAGGTCATCAGGCTGTGGATGGTCGCACAACAACACACACAACTCATGTATTATCTCCCCCTGTACCAGCCTTAAGACACAAGCTAGATTCATGGAGAGAGCCAAAAGAGTTTGACAATGATTTCAATCTGGACGCTAATAATTATGACAAATTTGCTAACCAAAGAACGCGTCAGCGTCGACCGGTCGAATCTCATTATGTGGATGATTTATCCAATGATGGCCATTTAGAATCTGATGACTTTGTACCCTTTACTAGAACTAGTGAAATCCTGGAGCCTGGCCGAGCAGCTGTTCCAGTGATTGTTTCTAGAGAAAACAGCGCTGTCGCTAGGGCTCGCCAACAGTACCATAAAGGCCAGCATCCTGGAGCTCATGGGAATCAGCTGGAATATTTTGACGACAAGAAATATAAGATTATATCCCCAGCCTATAAGGTAAGAGAAACTACAAGATTTTGTCAATGCCTAGTCTCTTGAATAGATTGATACAAAAGTTAGAAATTAAACACACCTTTGTCTACTTGAGGGCACAGCATTGTACAAGAAGGTGTCCTCTTTTCTTCTTTCAATTTACTCCTTTGTGAAACCTGGAAGTAACATGACCCAATTTGTCTCCCATTATGTGATTTACTGCTGTATTTTTGTTACAGCGAGAGCTAAATACCAGGGAAAACAAAATTTTATTCACAGCATATTATCCTGGATACCTTCAAATATAGTTTTGTAGACAGGTAAAATGATACTCTTGCAAAGACCAGTGATACTTTACAATTAAACCCAGCCCTCTGACTGAGGGCAGTATGCTTCAAGTATAGACCAAGTGCTTTACTTAGCATTGGAGGAACAATCAGCATTCAGCTTCCAACTGAGCAACCCTTCATAATTTATTTTTGTGCTGTCCATCATATAAGAGAAATAACTTTGGGTAAGGGTTAAACACCAATAATCACAATTTGTGATCAACCTGTGAGGTGTCATTAGTTGGGACTATCTTAAGAGAAATTCCTAGTAACTGTCAAATCCTGAAAAGCTTTGACTTCACCTTGCCAATTTTGTTTTTAAGACTTATCAGTTATTTGGGTTTTGTCTTTATATATATATATATATATATATATAAATATATAGATATATATATAAATTCAGTCTTTTGGTGCACCTCGCATTGTTGGTGTGCACACTTTCTTTGGTTGCACACTTTCTTTGGTTGCACACTTTGTTTGGTTGCACATTTTGTGCGGTTGCACCTTTGCTCATGAAGCTAGTTAGAACTGGGTTGTCTTATAACTTGCTGTTATTTGTTGTCTATCATGTCTAGGATAGTAAACTCCTCATTTGCCTGTCATTGTGGAACACTGTCAGGAGTAAAATAGCCATTAAGACAGTCACAAATCCTGATCACACACATACATGTATAATAGGAAACCTGTGATGTTTAACAATGATACTGGGATCATTTTGTACAGAATTACATTGCAGACATTTTCTGTTAGTTGCAGGTTTATCATCATGAACTCCTTATTAATAATTATGTTTTCTTCTTGACAGGACCCAATTCTGAACCCTAATGTTGTAAAGGGTCACCCCACCCCCCGTCAGGACTTGATACTACAGCAATTGTCAGATCTCAAACTGGTATGTTAATTGGTGTTTACCATACAAATATTATTTCAATTCCAAAAAGAATTAGATTCAAAGGGCTTCGATAAAGGGTTGAGTTGGACAATTTCTCAAATTGGACCAGGTTTATGTCAACCCTGGGTCGTTTTCAGAATGAGGTTCATGGTCAAGTCTCCCTGTTTAGGATGTTGGACTACATATCTCCCTTGGCTGTACGTGCTGTAAGTGAAGGGAGTAGTAACCCTGAGCTAGTTTTTATGAGGTTTCCTCTCTTTTTTCCATCGTATTTAAGTAAAAGAGAAAGCATTGGACATTCCGTCACCATATCAATGAAATACTCTTAGTAAGATTTTGAACACCTATGAAGTACACAAAAATGGCTACCTCTGACCTGAATCATGATCCTTTCACAGTATCTGTAAAATATGAAGTGTCTTTGTCTGTCATCCTTCACTTTAACTTAAAGTTACACATATGTCCAACTAACAAGACAATGTTTTTTCTCAAGGTGGCCCAGTTCTCTTTTTAATTCTTTGGTGGCTAGTGACATCAAACTTGATTTTCTCACTGATAGGGTTTGACATGAACAAAGAATGGGCAAACATGCACCTATTTATGAACTGTCAGTTAGTTGATTACAAGTATTGATAACACAATTACAGTCAGTGTATACCCAGGCAATGGAATGGGTTTCCCTCTTTCTTTGTTTTGAAGAAATGTTGAATATTATTTTTAACTCTGTTTTAATCTCACTTTTAAACCCCATTTATTTTTTGTTTTTGTTTGTTTTAGAATCTGATGCAGAGAAGGCGTGAAATTGAAACCTGTGTATCTCCAAGTGATTTAAACCCCAGAGATGACATGTATCAAATCTGAATTGTTACCTGTATTTAATTCTTTATTTTAGTATAAATCCAACATGTACTTATTTGTTCATTTTCAAATTGGCAGCACCATAACATAAATAAAACAAGGAAAAAACTGGAATTAATGTTATCTACACAAACTTTATCGGATTAACTTTAAAGATGTACATTTTAAACTAAAAATTTAGGGTTATTGGACTGAGTTGGAATTTTACATTCTAAATATAATTCATGGTGACTGATTTTTGAAATTTCGAATCCTTTTTTCGGTCATTTATCATAGCCTGAATTGTATTTCCCCACTTAAATCCTTGTTACACAACAAAGATTTTATCCAAGATCTTTAGGTGTTACAAAGTATGACCAAAACTTTGATCATCTGTAGTCCTGTAGACTACAAATCTAGAAAGTATTTAAGTAACTTATTTCTCCCTAATCAAGCATATGAACATGGGCACCAATATTGCAATATTTTGGTTTGTTTTAAAGACAGTGTGGAGAATGAAATTTAGTGATGACAATTATCGAGAGGGAGGTTCCTGCAGGTCTGGTGTTCTCAGAGCTAAGTGACAGAACAGGGAGAAGGGGGGGCAGGGGAGGGGGCAGGGTCTTGATTTGTGTCTTGTCATTGTACTGTTGATTGCTAGGGACATCAGGGTTGATTTCTGTCTGTGTTTCACTCGCATGCTGTTATATGAGTGAAATAACCCTTAAAATAACAATGTTAAACACCAACCCAAAAAACAATCAAAGAGTGTTTAAGTCAACATAGAACAAATTGTTCTATGCTCACTTACGACTGTTTGACTTACATGGCACTCAAATGAGTAGTACTTATTGCGTTACTGCTTTGGAACTATAGGGTGATTTAAAATTAACATAAACCGTCATTTAATATAGAAGATCTGTTTTCCGTCATGCAAGGAGATTTTTCCAATCAAAACTATAAATTTTCAAATTATATATTTAAAAGATTAATACTATTAAACTTTTATATTTTTAACATATACTGAGTTTATATATATTTCTATACACTAAAATCTAGCTTTAACACTTGTGTGTACAATAAAATGTGTAATTTCATCCAGATAGACTTGTAAATATAGGAATGGGCTATTCATGCATTTGAAAAGTATTCATTGACAATAATGATTGTTAGTAGAACTTCATGCATATATATATACTTGTTGATTGTGCTATTTATATATTTAAAAAATACATATATTTGAAAGAAAAATATTAAGTCTTTTATGTGTTTTGTTTGTGGAAATATAGCCATACTCATGTGGGTGTTTTTATTAATGTTAATGTATATACTTTTAACATGTGGACTACTTTAAAGGTGTCAAAATTAACACTACTAATTACTACTAAATAAATCATAATTAATATATTATTATTACTATTAATATGATAGTAGTAATTAAGTATTATTTCTTGGGTAGTGATTTTCATGTATTCTTCGCCTGGTCATGGCTAAAGGTAGAGCTCTGCCTCGTGACTTCCTGGTAGGATAATGATAGCCCTGGTTTATCACGAAGTTGCAGAGTGCGTTGAAAAGCTAGATGGTACCTCCTGCTTACAAAATGAGGTCAAGCTAACAATTGTACTAGGATATGTCTGAAAATTATTCATTAAAATTATAATAAATGTAATTATTTTTTACGGCTATTATAAAGCAAGGGAAGCAGTATACGTCAGTACACTTTTTCATATGGCTTTGACTATTTTGAATCTATTGAGCAAATAATAGTTATAGGTATTAAGTCCTAATATATATATATATAAATATATTAAACCACACAATAACCCTGTTTGTACCATCAAGTGTCCTGTATCTTTTAACTCAGACCTATACCATGGAGTTAGGGTGGCGACGGTTTTAATCTCAGGGGGAATAACCCTGTTACCAGTGCGGCACTACTAATATTGTGTCATCTTTTAGGGTGCCTAAACCTGTATGGTCCTTTGGACTTGTACATTGTTAAGTTATTGGAACAATTTGTACCCTTCTATTTGGCCTCAGTCAAATGAGGGAATCACACGACGTTCCCCCCGACAATCTTAGGGGTCGTTTTTACCATGGAGGTACATTGGAGGAGTAACAACTCGCTGGTCGGGACTTGTGACTGTGCTAGACTATCCCGCTGTTCTATTGAAAGCTGAATAGATTTGACAGCCTGGCTTTTCCTTTGATGTTCAATGATCAGTTTTGACAGACAAGATTCTCAAGATATATGGTCTCAGTTTTGTCAGCGGAAAACCAACACCCAACAT
>JARFOD010000187.1:0-11890 GCA_031763545.1 Mopalia muscosa | reverse complement strand
ACGACTTAGTGAAATCGACGCTTGTTTTACAAACTGCATTGCACTTCAATCGACCTCTGACAGCATTTGAAAAAAAATTTAGGTTACTTTCGATGAATAATAAAATACTATACTTAAAAAAGCAAGACTTTAGTTATGATTCTTTAGAACTAATTAATTAGTCAAACTGATCTATCTTTAGACGCGTTATCCTTCTTTACTTTCCTTAATCATTGGCATAACGTGTCGAAAATTGGAAAAAACTTAGTGCATATCGATGTACAGGAACTTTCATTCGCAATAACACAAATGTGATGGAAAGTGCTGATAACAAAGCTATACAGTGATAAGATTTCCTATTGTACACAGGCTTCCAAATGTCTGGAAAGCTAATTAATGTTTGTGTTGTTTTATTTGAGACGTGTCTGTCTTCTTTTCTTATCTGCGTTCTTTTTTAGGCCCATCAGAGGTCTTTAACCACAAGAATTGTGGTCGGTTTATAGACAGATTCGTCTGTTAGTTGATATATCTATACTCCCAGAAACTGATCAATAACGTTCGTCTGTTTGGGGTAATGATGTGTCACTCGAAACTGTCTTTTTATAGAAGACAGTTAAATGACTGGAAGAGAACGGAATAAGTGTAAAGGAAAGTGGCTAAATTTGGCATTCAACCAGACACAATGTTTTGTTTTTTTCAAGAATTAAACGAAGGTCGTCTAACGTTGGATGTTATGTCTGAATGAATATATCACTGCAGGAAGATTCCATCAGTATAAAAAATATCTCCCATTTTACGGTTTTACTAGGGTCAATAATTGTTGGAATACGCTGCCTTCATATTTGTCAAAAACTCTTAACGACGGCGTAAAACACCAATTAATCAATGTAATTACATATACTCACATGATCCAAACAAACAGGAGACGAATGTGATATCACAACGAAGTTTGTTGTGGTACCTCGGTCCTTACATGACTGCATATTTTTACACATGAGTAGATCTTTCTGAAAAAGAAGTATTTATCATTTTAAACTGCTTTTGCTCATTAGGGTTTGTCTAGGATTGGACGAAACATGGTTTCCCCAGCTCCGTGGTGTCGCTCTGGAAACATTTAAATATGTATGGTCTCAATCTGAAAAATCCTCATTTCCACTCCATGCTGTCTGCCTTCTCATTTGAGGTGATCCAGTGTCATTTATTGGAGATGCCGACTGAAGGGAGCGTAGGGTTTTTGTCTAATTGGCTGTAAATTTAGTTTTTTATCAGAAAAACAAAATGAAAACCATTCCATTCGAACTATAGTGTTCATAAGTTTTGAACGACATTTAGAAGCGGGTAACATAAATATATAATTTCTAGATAACAATTGCATGTTTTGTGATGGAACACAACGTTTTCGGCGAAATACGGAGACTTGAAAGCTATATACCAGTATAAAGTAGTTAAGTAAACATGTTGTGACGTTGTGGTTTGGTCTGTATAGCATACACCATTGTGCTTAATCCAATTAATATTGCTTGCTTTGTAGTGGAACACAACGTTTTTATTGATATGCCTGAATCGGCGAAATACGAGAGTTGAAAGCTATATACCAGTATAAAGTAGTTAAGTAAACATGTTGTGACGTTGTGGTTTGGTCTCTATCGCATACACCATTGTGCTTAATCCAATTAAGAACACACGCTCCGCACTCTGAGCGAAATACAATAACATGAAGATTCTATATATCACAGTCAGAGGTGTGATACAGTTGTTGCATGATAACAGTTGGGTATCTTCCTCATTTACACAATTGAATACAGTTCCAATAAGGATAGCGGAGATTGCTGGCGTTAGGCTAACTTTCAGTCCCAAACATTTCCTTGTGATGGGAGAGAAAGTCATCGACACTGGATCAAATACAATGTTGCTTCATTTTGTTTATGTTTTGTTTGATTGGTGTTTAACGTCGTACTCAAGGGTATTTCACTTATATGACGACGGACACATATAAAGAACATCACAAACAAATCTGCTTCCTGTTTATACCCTTTAGCTCTGGGAACATCAGGGCAATGGAAAGCAACCTCTTTTCTCGCCTCTTACGATCGACCGAGGAAGCCGAGGGGGTATTCTGCAGGGCCATGGCCCACCCGCTCCCTCACGGGGAAAGATTACGTTGAATGTATACCACTTGAACCCTTTGTTTAGCAAATATACCATTGTATTAATCGTTGGGTTTCCAGCTGAATTTGTGTCTTAAACTTCGCCCTCACGAAACCGAAACCTGGGACGTGAGTTATTGTTTTCTGGTGAGGATGATCACCAATAAATAGGTAGTGAACAGGCAATCGTGCCGAAGACAATCAGTCAGTACGGTTGACCATCAACTCTTGATTATCGCTTGATTTTATCTTTGTCCAGCCGCTGGTGAGTTTCTGTCAAGACCAGGGCAGTTTTACTGACACACGAAATTCCACAACTGTGAAACTATTTACTACAGTACTATCTACATAGTACTTTTCAGTTTTTTCAAAGAGAAAAAAATTTAAAGAATTGCTTATTAAACAAAGTAATTTATCTTTCAATGTTCAGACTTATGTAGTTGCAGAATATATAGATATCATAATTATACAATTTCTGCATAAGCACTTCTTCTTTTGTGATAAAACACAACTTTTCGATGCATATGCCTGTATTGTGGCAGTGGGATTTTTTTCACGAAGTTTCTCCCCGCGTTTCCATCATAACTAGGCATGAACAGTATGAAGTGGACAGTTTTTCGCCATTTAAGTGAAATACCTTTTGGTAGGACGATAATCCCCAAACAAACAAAGCAGTAATGTATTTGTTTGAGGCCTGAAGTAGCCTTGAAGAAATTTTCTTTCACACTAGTATTAACAAAGCCAGCTTTGTTCCCAACATCCATTTTAGCGAAGACACAGGTTTCACTGACGCTGTGTGATTCTTCCATGAGACAATTTTCGATTCCATTCAGCCAGGTTTAGAGGTCGCTTTTCAGAAACAGTATAAACGCTTCCTCAATGAAAGGGCGTGTATGTGAGGCAAACTACCAGACAGTTGATCCCTGGAGGATTAATGAATATAATATCCAAGTTTCCGTAAACCCCGATCAATCGAAGGTAATTTTTTTAACCAGAACCTTATACAACAAAAGAAGAGTAGGTCATTAGTACGGCCTGTTATTTACTCATCTTCTTCTATACCGAGATGATAAAACAACAATAGTCTTAAATGAAGTGGTTATATTTACGATGACATTCACAAAAAGCATGCATTTTTATTCAACGCAGAAAGGTTTCTGACTTAAAAAAAACTTACCACATTTCAGAATTATCAGCTTTGATGATGAATCCGAAAGCGTCTAGACAGAAAATAAATGTATATGGAAAAATTTTATCAAACAACACCAATGTCCGACTTTGTTGAGTGTGGCCGTATTATAAATTACTTAGGTGTCGTACTTTAAAGTTAAAATGGGCACTTTCTCTGGGTTAATATATCAGTGAGGCTTTTTGAAATGGCTGTTGACGACAACTTGGATGTTGGTTTCCCCAAATTGTATTTAACTCAATCCCATATTTTAAGCTCACGTTCAATTAATACCACTTGAATGTTTTATTTTTAAATCTTTCACTGTATTAATCTAAAGTGGAACGTATATCACCTGAATCTTTTATTTAACAAATCTTTCACTGTATTAATAAGTATGAAAACGTAATACGAACTGATTAAAACACAAGAATTAAACGTTGGACTTCCAGCAGAATTTGTTTCTTAAATTGCGCCCTTATGAAACCGAAACCAGAGTCGTGAGTTATTGTGTTCTGGTGTGGATGATCACAAATATATAGGTAGTGGACAGGCAATCGTGTCGAAGACAATCAGGCAGTCTGGATGATCATCAACTCTTGATTAACGTTGTGAACACATATATCATTAATTAAATTCAACGTGTATCTGACAGATTTTACCTTCGTCCTGCAGTTGTTGAGTTTATGACAAGACCAGGACAGTTTCACTGAACCACGACTTTCCACAACGTTAGAACCATAAAAACTATTTACTGTATTACAATTTAAGTATTAATTTGCCAGTATTTGCCAAGAGAAAATTTGTTTCTCTCCTGGAAAAACCGCAGCCGCGATTTAGTGGTTAGCGTCTTCGCTTGATACTTAATACCATTTAGGTTGGGGTTAACTTAGACAGTAACACTCGTATGGAATCCAAATTCAGGTTTATTGAGATTTTGCCTTTTCATTACGGCTGGCTTGTTTCTTACGTCGTTATAGGGAATAAAAGAAAAGATAGAAAGGATATATACACACATACATCTAGTAAAATTAATTGGCGGACTTGAATGGCTTCAGATATCGTTGGTGTCGAGGATTGTAATATTTGTTGAAAGCATTTCGCACCAAGCCGGTCTACTGCATGTGTGAACAGGATAGGTTTTTGGAAGGAGTTCACACAAGGTTGGTCTAGTGAATATCTTTGTGATTTCGTGAGTGCTTAGAGAGGACAGCTGTCATGACTGGGTGTGGATTTGTGTACCGCGTCAAAGTATCCACACACGAATGAGCTTATCTTTTAATAGCTATATGATCTGTAACTTGATATGAAATGTATTGATCTTAAATACTAATGACATAACGTCTGCGCTTAACATCAGTCAACAAACGAACCCGTGGCCCTCTTCCCTTTTCAAATCAGTTTACAAGAGTACGTTTAACGGTGATATGGCAGATTCCTTTTGTTTGAGGCCTTAAGTAGCCTTGAAGCAATTTTCTTTCACACCAGTGTTAACAAAGCCAGCTTTTGTCCCCAACATATCTATTTTAGCGTAGACAAAGGTTTCACTGACGCTGAATGATTCTTCTAGGAGATATTTTTCAATTCCACTCCGCCAGTTTTAGAGGTCGCTTTCCGGCAACACTATAAGCGCTTCCCCAATGAAAGGAATGGCGTTTATTTGAGGCAAACTACCAGACAGTTGATCCCTCGAGGATTAACGAATATAGATCCTAGTTTCCTTAATCCCCGATCAATCGAAGCTAATTTTTTCTAGCACAAAACGTTAAACAACAATAGGGAGCAGGAAATGAGTATGGCCTGTTATTAACTCATCATTTCCATGCGGAGAAAATAAGACACCCTTATAGTTTTAAACGAAATAGTTATTTATGTTACATTCTCGCTTATTTTCAGAACGTTTTATATTTAATAAGTCATTTTTGTTCAATCCAGAGAGATGTCAGTATTAAAAAAATCTTACTGACAGTTCGTTATCACCAGCAAGGACAACTTTGATGACAAATCCGAAAGCGTCTCAACAAAAAATGACTGTACGGGGTAAACTTGTACCGAAAACGCGCATTTTGGACAAATTTCCGACTATTTTGCCTGGCTGTATAATACATTACTTAGGTATTGTACTTTAAAGTTAAAATGGTCGCTTTCTCTGGGTTAATATTCCAGTGAGGTTTATAGAAATGCCTGCTGAAGAAAACTTGAAAGTTGGTTTCCCTAAATTGTATTTAACTTAAACCCATATATTAAGCTCACGTCGAATTTATACCAATTGAATGTTTTATTTACAAATATACCACTGTTTTTAGCTTACATTGAATATATACCGCCCAAACATTTTATTTAACAAATCTGCCTCTGCATAAAGTCTACCACTTCTTAAACTTCGCCCTTACGAAACCAAAACCGAAACCGAAACTCGAAGAGTGCGTTATTGTTTTCTGGTGAGAATGATCACCAATACATAGGTAGTGGACAAGCAATCGTGCCGAAGGCAATCGTTCAGTATGGGTGACCATCAACTCTTGATTAACGCTGTGCACACTGTGACGATATATAGTTAATTACATTCACTGTTTATCTGACAGATTATATCTCTGTCCCGCAGCTGTTGAGTTTATGACAAAACCAGGACAGTTTTACAGACACACGACATTCCACAATGTTTGAACCATGAAAACTATTTACTATAGTACTTTTTTACATAGTAATTTCCAGGTTTTTCAAAGAAAAAAAACGCAAAGGACTACTTATCAAACAAAGTCATTATCTTTTAATGTTTAGTCTTATGTAATTGCAGAATATATAGATATCCTTGGTTTGTTTCTGAAAAAACAGAGTCGTGGTTTAGTGTCAAGTGTGTTGGCTTAATACTTATCCTCTTTTGATATACCGTTCACGAAATCGAGTCCGTCTGTCGACCCTCAGGTTTATGAGTGATCCACAGGATGTGGTTCCGGCAATCTTGGGGGTGGGTTCCCTGGGGTTTAACGTGGTAACTTATATGGCGACGGATTGTCCCCTTCACACTGTTCCTTGTCTAATTACGATGAAAACACGAGGTTTCCTCCCCCGTGTTTCCATCGTAATTAGACAAGGAACAGCGTGAAGGGGACAATCCGTCGCCATATAAGTTACCACGTTAAACCCCAGGCAAACAAACAATGTTACTAGAAATCTTTATTCGATTAGTGATAAAGGCATTTTGATACGCCACATTGGAAATATTGCATATCTCAAAATACAGCGAGCCGCAAATACAAACAAATGTGCATTTACTAACCGGCTAAATCTGATGAGGGAAGGCATTTTGTTAGCATCAAGTACCACCTGGCTTTTCAACGCAACCATCAAGTACCTTATAGCTTTCCACCGCACACGGCAACTTTAGGATAATCCTGCACAATCAGTATCTTACCCGGAAGTCACGAGGCAGAGATCTACTTCTATAGAACAATAACGGAAACATCAAGCTGCTTATAAATTAGTAAATATGTTATGTGTTTACACATAAATTGGAACAATTTTGTCAGCTAAGTGTAATTTAAGTTGTTAGTAACTTAATAAAAGAATTACAGCAATATGTCATCATAGCTTAGTCCCGGCGTGCATCTGTAATTTGTCTGGCGACGACCGCCCAAATTTTGTATTTTTTTCACTACACAAAAAGGTCAGGTCCATAACCAAGTCGCTTATACGCAATGTTTGTTCAGATGAAAGGAGCAACAATACATCCCCTGACTATATGGTGCAAATTTCGCAGTTGTGATTCTTAATTTACAAGTCCGTATTATACAAGAGGAAATCTAGGAAAATTGTCAGCATTTAGTAGAGTAAGGTGACTACTCCAACGAACGACGAAAAATTCATATTGACTCAATATTTCGGTTTATTACTCCTGATGATGGTTTGATAATAAACCGAAATATTGAGTCAATATGAATTTTTCGGCCTTCTTTGGAGTAGTCAGCTTACTCTATTATGTTAAGCTTGCCAGAGGAAATTCTAATATGTCAGCATTTAGCTGGGCTTGCCACGACACCGGGCTCAGGCATGCCATCACGTTTAATCGGCCTCGAGTGGTTTACCCGATGCAAGTATATCTGTATAACCGACCTTTGGCTCGTTAGTTTTTATCTGTATCCTTAAAATTACAACTAATCAAATTATAAGTCTTTTGTAGTTAGAGTCAATCATGTCATGCGCAAATGTGAATGTGGGCACGCGCTTCTAAAAAAAAAATAAATAATTATGACAACCCGCGCTAGAAATTTGCACCTTTGAAAATCTATGACAATGAAGCGTCTGTCTTCATTATTCATCCGACTTTATAGTAACCGACAGGTGACATTTTCTTAACGATAACAAATACCAGATGTTCGAAGAGCGACGCTGGTGTAATTGTCTGATTAGACCTCCCTTGATTCCAATGCGTTGTATAAAACGCTGCCTTCGATAAGTGGGATAACAATACTACAAGCGCACAAGATATGCCGCTTGATACTATATCCGATATTGGTGTAGATTGCACACTGCAGACCATTTCAGCACGTCTCTTCGCTTTATCCTCTTATTGCATCAATACAAAGTTGCGAGAACACCAGTAATTACTACTCATGCGACGTTTCGACTTGGTTTGGTGTTTCAGCACTTCAGTAGACTCAATTAAACTCACCATTGGGCCAGTTTATGTCAGTCGTTATTGTATCATTGAATTGACTAATACCAGAGACCTTCACATAAAATATTGATCAGGTATTAACATTCATATAACAAATCCTATACTACTTATCGGGCCTCTACAAAATCTTCTTCGCTGTTTGAACAAAGAAGCTGGAGGTCTACGTCTTCCGGAATCAGCAGATTCCCCATCAATTTTTAAACGGCTTTAATTACATAACTCTGACGGAAGAGTGCCCCCGGGAGGTTTTCGTTCCGGTGTTCTCATGAAGCAATTGCTCTCAGTAATAGGACAAAATCAGCTAACTCCAACATTTGGTGTTGTTTAAAAAAAACACACCATTTCTAATTGAAGTAGACGTTTCTTATTTGTGTTGTTGTTCTAATTATTGAATTGAGATGTAGTTCAGTAAACGACTGTCGTAATTGGAATGACTTTTGTTTGATGTGAGCTGACTCATAAATGACATATATTTCTAACAATTATTACCACTGCCAAAGGATACCGAACTAATTAACATTGACGAAATATCCGATCCTCTAGATCAACTTCTAGATTTCAGGGTGACACATAGACATTTCGAGAGAAGGTAATTATCATGTAGACTATAAAGCAATATGTGAAAAATGTCAACAACAAAAAAAAAAAAGAAGATATCCAGCATACACTTTTAAAACTATGGTTCTTTAAATTTGTTTGTTTGTTTGATTGGTGTTTAACGTCGTACTCAATGGTATTTCACTTATATGACGGCGGACACAAATACAGGACATCACAAACAAATCTGCTTCCCGTTACCCTTTAGTTCTGCGAAGACCAGGGCAACAGAAAACAACCTCTTTTCTCGCCTCTTACGATCGACCGAGGACGCCAGAGAGTATTCAGCAGGGCCATGGCCCACCCGCTCTCTCACGGGGCATGGTTCTTTAAAGGTTCTTTAGAAAAGATAATAGTTATATATTTAACAATGGTAACAAAAATGGTTATTTGATATAATGGTAAGACGAAAGGCATAAGCACTTAGAATAGTTGCTGCGAGGGATCCATACAGAAGCATAAAGTTTTCCACCAGAACTATAGCTGAAGAACCGTAAAGGTTTCCATTCGATCTGTATTTTTCTAAGCTTGTAGGCTTAAAGTAAACCAAAGCACAAACATGTGTTTCAAACAAATATAGATTTACCGATGAATATATCGGCTAAGGGGAATGGATAGTTACAAGTTGTGTGATACAGAGGGAAGTTTCGCCACAGCCAAAATATCCTTCAAGTTTTTTGTGTATGCTGTATCGGTCTATGTGACAAAGTAGACATTAAGGTTCAAAATGTTGATTTTCTAAAGAATGAGTAAACCAGGGGCTATGCTAGTCACAGTGGAACTCAAAAGTAATTATGTGTTTCTTAGAGGGTTTACCTGGTTCCAAAATGGAACCCAATAGATAAAACGAGAGAAGAGTCTCAATCTTGTCCTTTGAAGCGTTTCTGTTTGGTTTCCGCTGCAGAATACACAATTGGTTGTTTCAATTTAACGGCAGAATACCACAGTGATCGTTTACCGAATGATCCAGAAGGGATTCAGTTATTACATCATGAGCTGATTCTAGATCTTGACTTAAATTAGATCGATATTTTCGTGTCAATTGGCATCCAATAAAATGCACTTTTTCGTGAACACGTAATGAAGTAAAAATAATATTTTTTATTGAATAGATAAATGTGCTCTGGGATTCGAATTTGAGGGGGTAAAATGAATTCTTAGTGATAATAAAGCTCATAGAATTATCTAAATTTTCATTTTTGAATTCAGATAATCTTATTACTTGATTCTATTTGTCTAATGTCGTTGCGTGTTTTTTTCTCACACTGGAAAAACTACGTGATCAGATTGAAAATGCTTTTTTGTTTTGTTGAGACGATGGATTATGACGTTATGATAAAAACAGATAAAACGGTTTTATTTGCTGTTCATTATTGAATGGCAAGTGTTACCAACAGAGTATCAGCAATGAATGACAAAGCAATCATGTTGCATAAAAAACAACAAAAACAAAACTGATCGTTTCATGGCTACTGACTTACCGTTGATAGAGACTCTTGAAATATTTTTTACATGCCACTTTATAGGTTGTTTTCAAAGGTTCGATAGTCCGCCAGTTTCTTTTGACATATTACTGCGGGTCGATCCCTTGTCGCGTTTGGTAATAATGGCTAATTTACTGTCAATACAGTTGAGCTATTTGATTAGATAGTATCGATAGTGTTAAGTGGACTTTCTAACGCACGATATGCGGGCTCATTTAATTTTCTTTGTTTTCCAAACACTCAGCATTCAGTTGTTTTCATATTAGCATAATTTATAAACAAACGTGTTGCTTGATTCTCTGTCGTAGCGAAAGGTAACTAAGATATGTACGAGTTTAAGCTAATAACAAGTTCGTGCTCGTAGCTTGCTTTGGAGCCTCACGAGAGTTTCCATATTAAAACGAAGAGCTGCTATCATTGGAAGAAATACCACCTCATAAAGTCTGCTAGTACAAGAATGAAGATGTTTGTTAATAATGCGAAAGCAGATTGTTTGTAAAGAAATCTATCCTCGGATAGAATATTACCAATTTTTTTTATTTCGAGTTAGTTATGGAAATTCAAAATCAAAAGTCCATATACACACTTATAACTGTGAATTCCTTAAAAAAAAACTCCATTCAGGTTGATCAAGCTGAAACATGACAGATTGTGTTTGTCTTAATCCAGGGACCACATTAGACAAACATTTACAAATGCAACCTAACTATATTAGGTTTAATTGTCCTTATATTTATAGAGAGAAAACCACCTCCTCTGAATATACTTTAGATAGACTTGTTCAGGTCCCCCTCCCTCACAACAAAAAATTACTCCATCTCATTATTATATAAATCCGGATGAAGGGAAATTAGATTTCTTCTGACAGAAGACCTAACTAGCAGACAATTGTTCAGAAAGAAACAGAGACCGCTTTTTCATAAAACTCTCCCAGAGTTGTACTGAAGAAATACTTCACAACTAAAAGTGCATGCTTAATAACATTCGGAACTGTTACTTGTGTGCAATAGACAATCAGTCAGCACACGTGACATTTATCAGTAGATAAACGATGGAAACACAAACGTATTAATCTTTTACGGACATTCACCTTATTACTGACAGTTTTTGTCTTCGTCCGGCAGTTGGTGAGTTTATGACAGGCTTGAGGCAGTGTGCGGTATATTTGCAGTTATAAGCGGCAGCGATAACAAAATTTTATCAAAAAAAAAACACTAAAAATAAAAGAAAATGCTCAAATGGTAAATATAGTGACATAGAAACCATTAGTTTCACTGAACAGTTTACCATTATCCACAAGTAGTGCAATTCCGAAAATATTTTAAGATTTATTATGACAACGGTATAATAAATGCTGGAATATTGAGTTAAAATTATGTTTTTGTATTTTGGAATTTCTCTACTTGTGTATTTTAGTGCTGGGGATCAGAGCAAGACAAATATGCCGTCAGAAAGTAAATATGTCAAGTGCCTTTTCTATTGGATCTCGAAAGCGGATGCTGTTTTAAAACTTTTGTGTGAAGATTGGGAAAGGGCTTTCATTTCACCATCAATAACATTTTTCTATTTGTCGTAAAGTTCTGAATTTCAAATATAAACGTAAGCCAATTACAAATCTGTGCATTCTAAGGTCGGAGTAATTCCCAATTCGTGGAATGTTGGGTGAAAATTCCGCTACGGCGTTTCTTAATTGCAATGCATGTCTAGATCATTCCAAAGAACATCCGGGTCTCAAAGGCTCTGCTTCAATCAACTATAGTATCCGGTCACAATAGCAATGAACAAAAATACAACAGAATAAAAATGGAGTACAAGAGTGCTATCAATGCATTCTGTA
>JARFOD010000176.1:0-11588 GCA_031763545.1 Mopalia muscosa | reverse complement strand
TTATAAAATAAATAGTTTGGTCTGATTTTCACTCTTGAATTTTGGTAAACTCGTTTGCAAATGGTAAAAGTCGTGAATGCCACCATAAGAGGACACGGACTTGTTCGAAGTTTAATTATATGAAGTATGGCTCAAATCGATCTTATCTTTCTTAACTTTGTTGTTATTTATTTCGTACGTACTATTTATTGTTGTCCTTTTAGATACGAACACTTTGAACATACACAATAAAATAGTTCGATTATGTTATAAGTGTAGGTTTTCTTTGCGACTATTCTGACGATCCACGAGCCATGGTTTTTCGCAAGGTAGAACCAGGTCAAATCGTCTGGGCTAGCAAGCGTTGGATTCTATTCTAAAGTTACCTCCCCCGATGGTTCGTCAATCCGCCACAAGAGGGATGGCAAGTATTTGAATAGGCCGATTTTGGACACAATGCCGTACACGCTACTGATATGGTCGCCTCACACTTCTAGTTAATTGACTTCTGATTGTAACAATGTTTTACTACTATAACCC
Organism: Mopalia muscosa; assembly: GCA_031763545.1. Taxonomy (NCBI): domain Eukaryota; kingdom Metazoa; phylum Mollusca; class Polyplacophora; order Chitonida; family Mopaliidae; genus Mopalia; species Mopalia muscosa. The sequence goes on along the minus strand of JARFOD010000176.1, from coordinate 11,069 downwards.
AGACACGATTTGCATTGTAACAATTTTCAACTATATTTGTTTGATTGGGGTTTAATGTCGTACTCAAGGGTATATCACTTCACACTGTCCCTTGCCTATTAACGACCACACCCCGCGATTGCCGGGGCCACATCGTGTGATTCACTCTGGGTCACTCATATACCTGAGGGTGGACAGACGGGCTCGATCCTGTGAACGGTACACAGAAGAAGGATTGGTAAGCGCACCTGCTAACCACTAAGCCACCGCAGCAGTCCTTGTTTTACTATGTATATGAGTCTACTCTCTACGTATGATATATAAGTGATACTTCAAAATGATAGCAACAAAAATTTATTATGTTTTCAATTTTGAACACCTGTTACAATACAGTTGTTTCGAATATGACAATGCTGTGAGGAATGAAGGCCTACACAGATGTTTTAACAATTATACCTTACAATCATATGACTGACAGAGCTCATAAAAAAATTAGATAAACCATGCAGCCGTGTAGTACGAAAACGTGTTAAAGTGGATGTCCAATGCTTACAATTATGCTGGTTTGTCAAATCTTGCATATCCAACGCATTGCATTCTATTTAAATATGGTTTGTTTGGTCGGCGTTTCACGGCCATGTCACGCTGTACCAGCCCATTGAACCACCTTAACCGTGCGGGCCAGGGTGGGTATACCGTATGATTCACCTGAACTATAACTTTACTAAAACAGAAACATACCGATGGCTGTGGATTATTTTGCAACCAAGCCAAACGGATTTCAGTAAAACAGCTCGGAGCATAGGGTGCGCAGAGGGACCACTTAGCCAAACAGCTCCGAGTACGGGACACGACAAGCGACCACTTAGCCACACAGCCCCACATTGGGCACATTGAACAACCCCTAACAAAAGTGTCAACCAAGGACAAAGTACAGTACTTTGTCCTAGATGAAGCCCCATCGATTAAATCTCGCGTGTTTCTCGTCAAATATGTGTCAAGGCGTATGAATATATGCACACAAAAAATGTGCATAAAGCCCGTAGATTATGTTCGCCGCAAGCCAATTTGCTGCAGTCTGCACAACATCCACACACATAAGTAACCCGAGAGAATGTTATATGTTTTTTTGTATAAACTGTACACAGTAAGCCCCTACGGCTGGTATCGTGGGGTTTGCGTACACCAATTTATTTAAGAAGCACTATACGTTTTGAAGCCAAAATAGGTGAAACCGTTAAATCCCACACAACGCATACTTATAGCTAAATAAATGTGTAGTGTTTATACATATCTGTACTCCCACGCTGTATTATGACAGAGCTTATACTAACCACAAAACAATGACGACACTCGTGCAGTCTAACCAACTAATTTAGCACTAGATGAACGCAGTACATCCCGAATATACGGAGAGTACCGGGATACAGGATCAGCCATCTCCAATCGGAACTCCTCGATGGTATTGCGCCCATCACCACTGACATCATGGAAACACAGAGATTATTTTTTATTCCCAAATTCCACATTTTTTCTATTAAATTTTCGTGTGAAGAATGTAAAAAGGCTTCCGTCAAACAAAATGGCTGTTTTGGCGAAATTTATAAATTTATCCCGACCGAGTGGCGCAATGATGATGCCACAGTAACAAGACCCTAACAAAGATTAGCCAGCATGCCCTTATAGAAACATCCTACAGGATCCTATACCGATTTGCACATCCTATAGAATAATTATAAAACCCAAAAGGATTCCAATGAAAAATCCTATAGCATTTTTTGTAAGGTGGGGGAAGACAGCTCAATCAAAGTGAGCTAATGAGTGACATGAGTGACATACTTTGGCTGTGTAAATCTCCTCTTCGTCACTCTCCTCCTCCTCGTGAGTGTCCGCAGATCGGAAGCAGCTGTAAGGATCTGAGAGACCTAGGGTATCCTCGTCGTCTAAGCAGTAACTCAGTAGCGGTAACTTGTCTTCAGATTTTGGCGAGTTTCTTCCAGAACTACAGGAATCTGTGAACAAAGATTCATTAGTTGATTCATTACTAAGAATTGCCTTTCTTAGATTTATTATTATTCCCAAAACTTTAAACTGTTAAAAGGCCTTACCATTTACTGAACGAAATAATTTCTGCTTATTCACATCAGCTGAATTTGGCGAATCTTATGAACAAAAAACAACTCATAATGAGAACACGGCCTCGGTGGCATATAGACACACGGTCTTTATCCCTGGGGACATGGTTCCTGGAGCAGGGGGTCTTAACTTATTGTGATGACATTTAGATGCTTGGATAGTAACATAAAAAGGTGTTATAGAGTTTTGGCTACTAGATATATTGAAAAGCATCGTTTCTGTATAGATACAAGCATCGTTGTTAAACTAAAAGACCGTTATGACAGTGTATTTATGCTCTTCCTGAGCTCTAAAACAACCTTATACTACAAACTGAGTTCATTTCACTTCAAAAGACAAAAATGTACTCTTCCTGACACGCCGAGAGCTCTTAAACAACCTTGTACTACAAACTGAGTTCATTTCACTTCAAAAGACAAAAATGTACTCTTCCTGACGCGCAGAGAGCTCTTAAACAACCTTATACTACAAACTGAGTTCATTTCACTTCAAAAGACAAAAATGAAATCCAAAAGATGGACCATTATCTTTTATTGTGTTTACAAACTACTTAAGGAAAATGTGGATATGATCCTCAATTTTTGGTGACAATCGTTTTTACCATTTATTTCGAAATCAACACTTTATCGTAAAAGTTTACCAAATTGTTTTTGTTGGTGTTTCTAATAAATTTAGATTACTCATTAGCCAGGATCCACCCATGGATTCATATAACCTTCGGGTGACAAACAGTTTTAACCGAGCGATACTTCGGCTTCTTTCAAACAGTTACTTTGGGTTTAATGTTACACTACTCATTAGATTTATCCTTCAGTGGGATATTGCGTACTTTCCACTTTGTCAGCTCGTCGAAACTACGTATAAAAACTGCATGGGGGACACATTGCAAATCGCCAGATACCAAAACACACGTCAGTTGACACTGGAAACTTGCCGAGCAATTTGAATTTAACCGTGGCGCTGAGTAGCTCTGCTGATAAGTGGCGACATCTGGCGGATCTGCGGGACGTAACCCGATCAAATGATCGATACAGGTAATCAATCCACGAGACTTACCCGGATTAAGGTTAGGCTTCGTATCGGGAACAAACATCACAAAAGTGGAATCCCCCATGACATAATACAGGTTGATCAAGAGCGATTACAGGCATAGAATTGATGTACAATGTCACGTAATAAACAAGCTCATTTGATGTTTCGAAATTAAACATGGGTTATCTTTTGGAAAACCCAACCAAGGATACAAATTGATATTAAATATGATAATGTGTTATGTGATGTGTTGATCAAATATATTTTGTCTTTGTCCTATTGTGGTCGGAACTAAATTAATACTGTATACTTAAAACTGATAGACATAACAAGGTTACTCCACAACGGCAAATATAACGTCAATTATTTTTTGCTTGGTTTATAATGTTGAAGTTATCCGAGGCTCTGAATCTAACATGAAATCTATCTCTCAACAATATTTGTTTTGATTTGATTTTATTTATTTTTACGCAATACTCCAATGACAGCTTGTCAGCTCAATCGTTGAACACAATGTCCCTCGATGTTAATGGAAACAAAGAAAGAAACAAAAGAAATTCATACGAGACTCCCGTCAGTCTTCGAATGTAATCGCACATCATCGCAGCTGCAAAGCGAACATCACCATTATGATATATATGATGTATTTGTCTGTCATTGATAAATATATAAATATGTAAATAGTATATATTTATATGGGAACGATGTTAATATAGGCTATGCCTGTTCATCGATCCCAATTTCTGATCTGAAATAAAAATACTGTTTAAACTATTATATGTTTTTGTTCCCCAAATCAGCTAATAGCATAGTCCGAGTTGTCCGAAATTTCCCTATATCCTAGATGCGAATACGTATCTTATAAACTGTACAGTATATAGAGATATGACGTACAGCCCTACGAAAACGTCAGAAAAAAGGCCTGCCTCTTAATAACATATAATATTGAATCCGTATACTATGACGTAATTACCGCGGAAGATATCTTTAAGCGAGTGCATGTGATACTACTGAGAAATTATTGATTTTTGTATGAAAATGGACGTCGAGTGGCTGTTTTATGGGACTGTCTAACCCAAAAGTGTCTATGGAAGAAAACTAGATGGTTTATGTCTGGGTAAGGCCATGCATTTTTGTTTTTTTTATATACTGGAAGATAACGTGTCGAATCAGGGTATCGTTCTGCTATTTCTATTGGTAAGAAAGCTTCAAATGGCATGGCATAACCTATATTCATAATGCCACATAAATTGAAATTGCGATAAAGCCATATGAAATTGACTTGAGTTCACATGAGTGTTCATTGTTTTGTAAAGTTTTTGTTTTTTGTTTTTTGGGTTTTTTTTAACAAATGCACGATATTGGTGCATTTGCATTGGGTCTACATATCACGATAGAGTAAGGTGACTACTCCAAAGAAGGACGAAAAATTCATAAAATTCAAAATTCTAATATTTGGAAAACTACATATCACGGGCACCGAAATATTACCATAATAATCAAGAAGATATGAAAATATCTCACATAACACATTGCGTGCATGTCGAAAGCAGATAGGCCCCTACGCTTTCTTCGTCCAAATATACATGTGCCTCTCATCAACTATATGTGCATTCATTTTAAGTTACCTACTATAAAAATGTTGCTAAATTGGGTCGCTGAATCCATGTTAGTCATTTCGAAGAGAGTTCCAAAGGTGTGAGGAATAACAAAAAGCAGACAGTTTTATTCACAGGACATAGCGGATCATGTCTATGTGTAAATTTATTTTAAGAAAGCGAACCATGGTAAGAAAACAAATTTCTCCATATTTTTTTTTTAATTCAGGCTTGACTGCAATTTTGTGTAACGTTCAATGGAGTATTACGGTCAATTTTAACCTGATGTGTCAGATGCATCAATCCGGGGTTCGCTTTCTGTGGCTATTTCTATGCAATGAGGTTAAATCGACGCCGCATTAATATGTTGGGGTTGATCAGGACTTTTTTTTAGCAAAAACTCAGCAACGAGATAACTTTGTTCTGAGCGAAACAACCGATATATTCATTATACAGATATGTAACTAAAGTTAAAGAGTATAAAATACAGACTTCCATCCAAATGTGCGATATATAATTTTAAAAATTACATGCCTGAAGTGGGCCTCAATCCCGAACCATTTGGCGGACATGGTCAATATGCTACACGACACTCACCGTAAACTTATTTGATTTTGCTGACATGTGCTGACATACTGGACAAAGACAAGACTGGAAAATCACCCGACTGGACAACAGACCAGTTTCGTGTTGCCCCTTAGCTCTTAAAACAACAAAGCACCGAGCCCCTGCTCTACCAGTGCGCAGTCTCCATTAGAAGTAATTCACGGATACAGTTCTTTTGTCACTTTGGATCGATTGTTATGATCTGATTTGTGGTGTCCTTCCATTAAAGATACTATTAGACAGCGGAGAAACGAAGTGACATTACTACATGAACTATTTTCGATTAATCCAATGAATCACACTGCATTTTAGTCCATAACTTACTTAATGCTATACAGGAAACACACAGCACAAGGTCAAATTAGGAGAATTCACAAGACGTCTTGACCTAATTATTTGCACTCTCCATCAGGAAATGATTAATGATAAGAACTATCAATTTATTCACATTTAAGAATAATAAAAAGATAAAATCACACCAAATGTATATTGACAGCTTTTAATTTGTACACTAGCAAATGGTAGCCCAATATAATAGAATAATCCAACGGTTTAGACCTTCATACATAGTGTTTATCAATGAGTCAATACATTTTGATTCATTTGCAGAGATATACTCAACAGATAAAATCAAAAATATATACTCCACACACTCAACAGATGAACTTAAAAAGATATACTCAACACACTCAATAGATAAAATCAAAAATATATACTCCACACACTCAACAGATAAACTAAAAAAGATATACTCAACACACTCAACAGATAAACTTAAAAAGATATACTAAACACACTCAACAGATAAACTTAAAAAGATATACTCAAAATACTCAACAGATAAACTTAAAAAGATATACTCAACACACTCAACAGATAAAGTTTAAAAAGATATACTCAACACACTCAATAGATAAACTTAAAAAAGATTTACTCCACACACTCAACAGATGAACTTTAAAAAAGATATACTCAACACACTCAACAGATAAACTTAAAAAGATATACTCAACACACTCAACAGATAAACTTAAAAAGATATACTCAACACACTCAACAGATAAACTTTAAAAAGATATACTCAACAGATAAACTTAAAAAAGATATACTCCACACACTCAACAGATAAATTTTAAAAAGATATGCTCAATAGATAGACTTAAAAAAGATATACTCAACACACTCAACAGATAAACTTAAAAAGTTATACTGAACAGATAAACTTAAAAAGGATATACTCAACACACTCAACAGATAAACTTTAAAAAAATATACTCAACACACTCAACCGATAAACTTTAAAAGATATACTCCACACACTGAACAGATAAATTTTAAAAAAGAAAAACTCAACACACTCAACAGATAAATTTTAAAAAGATATGCTCAATAGATAAACTTAAAAAAGATATACTCAACACACTCAACAGATAAACTTAAAAAGATATACTCAACAGATAAACTTAAAAAGGATATACTCAACACACTCAACAGATAAACTTAAAAAGATATACTCCACACACTCAACAGATAAATTTAAAAAAAGAAAAACTTAACACACTCAACAGATAAACTTAAAAAATATATACTCAGCAGATTCAGCCGATAAAGTCAAAAAGCTACACTAAGGAGCATTGTCTAACATATAAACGCTATGAACATATAACTGTAACAGATGGGCATAGTAGATACGCGCAACAGATGTGAATAAGGCATACGCTGAACAGACAGATTACCAACTAGCACGGCATTTTAAACCGTTGATGTATTCGTTTAAAGGAAAACTTTCTGTTAATCTGTTGGCATTTGATTGATAATTAAACATGATTTTTCTTTCACGAAACTTTAGTCCAAAAACGTGTAGTAAAAACAAAATTCTGTCAGGAATAAAAACAACCTTAAATTTGTTGTATTAAAATTTAACATAAATTTCACATTTTTGCATTTTTGACTGTTTGGAATAACAATTTCCTGGTTAAATTCGTAAAAATTAGAGTAATCAGGAATTGTGCCGGGTATCGTCGCATGCTATTCATGCACCAATACCTTAAGTTTATGTATAACTTTAAGTTTCGTTTAATAACAATATACAATGATATAAATCTTATAGCGAGAGGCAATTTAAAGAAGCGACGGGCAACATCGAAACATGCTGAACTTTCTCTTTCCAATACAATTTTGACATTTAAAGGTTTAATTGTCAAGAGTGACATGCAGTAGTGGCAAATATGCTGGGAGTCTTATGATTCTTATCTGACAATCACACAAAATACACATCGGGGTCATTCCCAAAAATCGACATTTTTCTTCCTACTGGTATAGCATGATTGTGATTGAAAATTGGCCGCAGAGAATGTATACTCCGCATGAATGTATAGCTCATCATTTTGAAAGGAAAGGAAAGTAGCCCTATTGAGTTGGATTGGTCAAATGACTGAATAAACATAGTCCGCCCTGTGTAAAGATTTCACTGCTTTCATTTGTTTTTAGTTCGAATCAGAAGGCACTCCTTAACTAAATTTGCGTATTCTGATCGAAACACAATTATCTCCTCAACTAATAAATTTGTGTATTTTGAAGTCATATGAAATCCACTAGGCTATTAAAATATGGGAACTAGCATACATGTATACGCTAGTGAATTAGCTTCCGGCAATTAAAATGTACGATTTCGATGCATATATTCATACGTCTTTCGCGTTGTCGAGCAATCTAGGGAGGTTTCACCGATTGGCTGAAGGCGCTGTTTGCTGGTCCATTAGGAATGAAGAAATCACTGCTCTCTGAATATTGTTTGAATACCATACAGGCTCATTGGCATGGTATGGACGCCTTACAAGTCCTGCTATATCATGTGTCAGGTGTACACTGATAATCCCAGACGAAATAATGTACAATACACTCGACTTGTGCTTACAAGATATGTTAAAGAATATAAAAGCGCAGCACAAAACCATAACCTGTTAAATTTCTATGTTTGCTTGGTTCCAAGATTGACAAAAATCGTCCTTTCCTGTTAATTTTGTTCTCAGAATTTTTGGTTATTTATCTCGATTGATTGGTTTGGAAAATTTATGTTTGGGCTGAACATGAACCAACTACCTTAAGCTAATACAAACAAATAAAGTATAATTGCAAATGGATGTAACAGACATACCTTAAAATAGTGTGTAATGTATATGCCATTTATACCAGCCATACATTAACAAAATAAGCATATAGGCTAATGTTTCTTGTATTTATCACCGACATTAAATACAGATTTCGACTTTTGACTTTGAACAAACAAATCAAAAATCGCGCGAGATGATACCAGAGTAAAGATAATCTCGCGAGATAATATCAGAGTAACGAAAATCTTGCGAGGTTAAGCGATATATTCGTTCTCTGCCATCTGTGAGTTGTGGTCACTTCTTAATTCTTTGACGAGACCATCACACAGTCAGCCTTTTAAAACAAGCATCAAATGATTCAACTTTAATGGAATGATTTAAGTCAAACAAGTCCATGTGGACGTCAGTTTCCACCTGAATAATGTGGACTAGCTGTTGAATAACGTGTACGTTACGTGCAGGGTTCACTCAGCTTCCGTGTGTAGTTAGAGGTTACGTTCTTCACTTAGCAGTTAATTAAATAGAAATCCCATTTCATATCTTTTGTGAAATCACAATTTAAGAAAAGTCCCATCGATCACAATAACTGGGGAATATATAAACAATGGGTCTATTAACATATCAGTGAGTCTTATTAGTAATAAGTTTGTGTTTGTTTGTTTGATTTGGGTTTAACGTGGTACTCAAGCGTATTTCACTTATATGACGACGGATTGTCCATTTCACACTGTTCCATGTCTACTTACGGTGGAAAACCGGGAGGAAATCTCGTAAAAAAAACAGTCGCGATATGCAGTAGCCACATCGTGTAACTCAATCATATACCTGAGGGTCCACAGACTGACTCGATCCCGTCAACGGTGAGTTAGAGTAAGGGTTAGTAAACGCACACGCTAACCACTAAGCCATGGTCGCTTGCCCCTATGAATAATAAGAATATACTCGATAAAACAATTCACACTTGGCCAGCTGGGCAGACAACAAACATCCGGCACTAGTACTGTAATATGTTCCACATCTAGTAAACAGTGTTATCTTTTAATATCCCTGGTCTACAACCATCGATTTAAAAATGCAATATGCTGAATTTGCTAAAATAAAAGGGTGTTAACTTTAAACCATTGGAGTTTGAAGTCCCGTCATGTCAACTGTTTTGTGGCGTTATACATGTACTTAAGCCTATTCTATCTTATTGGAAAATCCATCAGGCAAGCTCAGAAATGATTTCGTTTGTTTATTTGTTTGGGTTCAGGCGATGCTAATGGGGTTATTTTTTTCACTCACTGGACGGCACATTGGTCCAATGGGTGAAGGAAACCACTCTAAAAGCCTCTGACAACTGGACAATGACAAGGTGCAAAGCAAATTCGTCACAACGAATCCGCTTAGTGTAAACGTTACAAACACAGGAAAGCTCCCAACAACTCACAAAAATGATTATTTTTCATATGGTTGGTTTAGCGAGGCTGTATTGGCTTGCGAAGGAAATCGCCGTCATATCAGTGAAATGCATCAACAATTAATCGACCAATCAACCAACCGACCGATCAAACAATCAATCAATCAATCAAACAACAAGCCAAACGACATACCGACCGACCGATCGACTGACCGACCGACCGACTGACCAACCAGCCCTGACATCGATCTAACAGCCAATTAATCAATCGAACAGTATTGATGATATCCAGTTTCGGAATGTTAATACTTATTATTTAGTTACGTCAAAATGAGACTGTATACTTTATTTATTATATATCATGTATAGCCTCTTTATTCAAACTCATCTGGGTCCAGTTGTTGGAAATAGTATGAGTGGCTTACACCAGAAAAAGTCGCTTATAGTTTATTTGAACCACACCTTCAAGCATTGTGTGACGTCAACCGGCCTCAGCTCTCTAAACCCAGTCGTCCATTCTTGTGGAATCAATCTGTTTCTCGGCGAAGCCTAATTAACATCCTGCGCTTTACGAGGTTTCCACATGCATTAAGGTGTTAAATTATGAGAAATTCCAAACTGAAGTTTATATGCGCACAAGTTATAGCCGACCGAATAGAGTCCCGTCACACCAAAAATAAATGGAAACATTATGGTTGTCATATTACTCAACTAGACTATATTCCTTAGGCACGCGATCTGAAAGTCCCCAATGTAAAATAAAAGATAGTGATAGTTCATTTAATTGGTAATTCTCAATTTAACGTCAACCTGATAGAACCAATACTGGTGCACCTATATATGCTTTGGGGGTAACTCTATTTAGCCACATTTCAAATATTTTATGGGAGAGCGCCGATTTGAAAATGTCAATCTCAGAACTCTGAGTGTTGCCTGTGATGAAATGTATACACGCTACCATATTTCGATAAACTCAACCTGGGAATGTTACATAGGCGGTTTGCTTGATTGGTTATAATGTCTGTAGCGTCGCTTTGGTTAATTCATGTTAATTCCCGAGTGGATATATCAGCATACAGTTTATCTGCATACAGTTCACATTAAGGAAAGAAAAAACACCCTGATGTAATTAATACTTGGAATAGTTTCAAGAAAAATTACATATATCCTCGTAAGTTCATGCAGTACGGGTAAATATACTCCCCC
>JARFOD010000165.1:0-11891 GCA_031763545.1 Mopalia muscosa | reverse complement strand
AGTAAATGCAGGCTACCTAGACCACTCGGCCACCCGGCCTTCTACAAAAATAGAAGGTTAGTCAGCCGGAGTCTAGACAGCGTACATTCACTAGCCCTCTGATAGGAGAGTGACACAGCTCCCAAAGCTGATAGCAATGAATAATTGTTATTCCAAAATAACGAAAATACTGTTAATCTTCACTTTCTAAAAGACACAAAAATTATTCATATATATTGTGGTTTGGGCATTTGCTATAAAGGTTCACAATTGGTCCTGTCGAATTTCTGGGTCGACGCTCGTAACGTCTCAGTTACTACATGTATATAAATTTATAAATAACACACAGCTCTCAATGATGCACTGAAGGAATACAAGAATTATATCGCTTGTAATTAAGCACACCGCCTAATAATTAAGTAACTGTTTTGTGGTCTGTGGGAGTCGGTGAAAACAAACACACAGACACATTATATGTGGTGTTGGTTATTAAGTAGAAGTCATTCCTAGGATGTCTCTGATGTGACCCCATGAGAGAGAAATGACCAGACTTAGAGGTGTTAAATAACCCACGGGACAAACATATCTATAAGATTGGAGGTGGCTATATCATTAGTCATGATGCAATTGTGCATAATGCATCGGAAGGCGACAGTAGAAGAGGGCACAAAAGAACAAAAAACTTTATACACGCAGAAAGAAAAGGTTATAAAGAACTTTATAAAGCAAACGTAAAGTTTTCTTTGTTCTTAATTATACTACTTGGGTAGGAAAGGTTTTGTATACAGAACCTGATGAAGAAAAAAATTGAAACATGTATTTTAATACTTTAGATCCGTCATTTTTTAAACAGTTTGTTTCGGGCGCATATTTATGCATAGTCATATAAGCTACGCATTCTGATAATAACGCATAAACCAAAGTTAAAATACAAGAAATCGTTAATTGATTCAGCAAAATGCATTTTAAAGAGCGTGGTTTATTGTCATTTTTACTATTTTACTTAATATATTTCTTAATGCGAATTTGCCAGGCCAGTCTATTAAAAGTATTTTAGGTTCTATATCTGTAGGTTTTCTTTTGATGTGAATTAAAGTCAAAAGTATCTGTTGTCCAATTTTGACGACTGAAACGTTTTTATCATTCCTTCCCGGTATGACATTCAGTTTATACAACAATAAACGACACTTGATTGCATTTTTAAAACAGAAACTTGAAGTGAAGTGGGGGATATTTGGCCTTTGGTTTAGTGCATTAGTTATTTTTTTTTAAATAAAGTTTTCTAAAAGGATTTAATTCTTTACAAAAATGTTAATGTAGTTTCTTAATAAAAATTTTGGGATACTTGAAGGTAAAAATCCATATAAAGTAATTAACGAACTTCCAGCCGGCTCTCTTTGCTTCAAATGACATTACTTGAAATAGAAACACTAATTCTTTAGCTACTCCATGTAATCATTTACTTCTACGAGCTTTCGGCCCAAAATTGGTTTAAATCATGGTAATAATTGTATAAGTATTTTTTAATTTTAGGATTGTATTAACATGGGAAAGGGTTCGGCATGTGGCGCGAAAACTCGTATAAGTAAATGATTGCGTTAAGTAACTTGTGTTTTTATTTATTTAATTCAACCTTTATATGAGCTTTAAACAATATATCAACATTATTTTCGTTATTTTGGGATAACACTTTCTTAATTTGAACAGTTTCTAGTTCAGAAAATTTTGCAGGTTAAAACGCGTCCAAGAATCGAACCTACGACCCTCAGAGTTAGGCTCCGAATCGACAGCAGTAAATGCCGGCCAACTGGACCACTCAGCCAGCCGGCCTTCTACTTTTGGGATAAAGTGTTATCCTAAAATAACGAAAATACTATTAATCTTCAACTTTCTAAAAGGCGCAAATTCAATACATCGACATTACTTATTACAACGCAAAAGAAGGAACCACGTTATTTTCAGACGGTTGTAATTAAAAGCATCGCCTTGAGAATATGTTATTTTATGCCATTGTTATATTCAGATTAAAAATCTAACCAACCCGACAGACGCATTATGTCGAGTTTTGTGTAACATTTATAAAATTACGGATTTATTAGGCGTCGTCGTCGTAACTCCACGAGGTTCAAAGGTTACCGGGTGTCGAGGTATCCATTAGACTTACCGAACAAACATATCTGTTAGATTGGAGGAAGCCCTCTGATTACTTATGATGTCATTGTTTATGCAATACACACTACCTACTGTATTATTAAACCCGTTACTGCTCCATTGGGTCGAAAGCACGGCTTGGTAACAGCTTCTATACACTGCTGAAGATCATATATTCAAGCAAGAAATAAAGGTAACAGATCAGTCATCAATGTCCAATTTGTTTGAAAATCTTAACTAAGAAACTTGAAAAGAAATAAATTAAGTCCACCGTTATTAAAACCCACTACATATACTATATTCTGTAACACCTGTCAGTTGCACTTCAAATACATGCAGATGTTGGTCACAAATTAAGTTACCAATTAACATTTTACTTTGGTTTCGAACCGATTTAGTTTTATTCATTCTGCTTTTGAACAATTTAACTTTTAGACCAAAATAATTTATTCAGCAAATTTCAAAGAATTCTGGACCCCCGCATTTGGATTAAAACGTCACATCGTCATCATTACGTGACAGCCAGACGGCAGTTTCATTGAAATCGATTGTCAGTTTTGCGCTCTTTAATTTAGGAATAAAAAATCTAAGATTGTGTAATTGTCTAGACTTGATCACTGGCAATTTTTTCTGTAATTAGTTCACTTAACCGATCGACATACAGGATTATTATAGTTTCCGAGCTATAGAATAGAAGACTAGCAGACTCAAACAATTTCACCTATATATGCTGCAAAATAGACCCCGTCCATTGATGAATTGTAATTTAAAGTAACACCGGGTGTAATTGTTTTGCGAACAAGACAACAAACACATTGCGTGAAGATTTTGAATCGATAGACAGAAGGAGGGGTTTAATGTGTGTCCGTCGTGACCACATGGTGTTCAAAGGACATTGAGGTATTCAACACATCTACAGACAGACATATCTATTCCATTTGTGGAGGCTCAATCATTAGCTATGACGTCATTATTGATGGAAAAGACAATACTGCCCAGTTATTTAAACCGTTACTCCACCATGGGGGTTGGCTTATTACACTTTGTAGGAATTAATAGCTTCTAGATATCTTGGGTGACACCATTTTCAATAATATATACACTTAGTTACTAGTATAACTTTTGTTTAAGTTTAGGACGAAACTTTGATTTATTTTATTTAAATCGAAAATAAATTTATTCATCTGATTTTTGTTTTTTGATTTTGTTTTATTCCCTTTTTAAATAAATTCAATTTTGCTCTCGTGGAATAATTTCTTGATTTAGATCCTTCAATTTATCATAGTTCAGTACAGAACAAATGAAGAACAATTTATGATTAATTTTATGTAAATTGAAATTAAATTTATTAAAAAGGTTTGTCTTCATGTCTGTCAATGCATTTGTCGAAATGTTATTAAAAAATATGTTAATAGTAAGACAAGCGCAATGTATTTGTTATTTCGACTTTTTTTATCCCTTATTCTGGGATTAAACACATGAACATGAACTTGTTCGGTAAATTTCGAAGAGATTAGAGCCCCTAACCATTGAATTAAGGCGTAAAAGAACCAGCTATTAAAATATACCTTATCGATTATCAAGCAGTTTGCTTATACAGAACAGTTTGTTCTGCGCTCTTTAATTTACGAATGAAAACAAAACACGAATTGTGTAATAAATAGTCTAGACTTTTCACAATCGAAGGACTGATGTAATTATAACACCCAATTGATCGGCTTACAGCATTTTGGTTTTGAAATACGAATACAAGGCTTATCAGACGCCATCAACTAAACCATTTACCTATTTTTCTTACTTTATTGGTTAATTTGATCGGTGTTTAATGGCGTATTCAATGGATTTTCGCTACATGACAACTATATGCATTGCCGCGGTTAATAGTGGAAAAGCGGGAAGAAACCTGATAAGAAAAACGCCCCGCAATCTCGTCAGTCAATGTGAAATGTGTGGTTGTTTTCAACTGCATGGGTAAAGATACGAAATATTTAAGGAATACTTATTCAGCATATGTAACAATCAGTGCCCGTCGATTTGTTGCGATTGTAATTAAATGTAAGTAACGTTGAGGCAGTTGTTTCACTAATAGAGCCGCAGACTCATTGGAAGAAGAATATTGGTACAAATAGGTATTTAGCATGCGACCGTCGAGACCCCATTGGGTTCAAACGCTACTGGGCGTCGAGGTATTCAATAAACCTATACTGAACAAACATATCTATTAGATTGGAGGAGGCTCGATCATTAGTTATGACGACATTGTTGATGCAATAGACAATACCTACTTTGTTATCAAAACGGTTGCTCAACCATACTGTTAACAAATTCTCTGATAACATTAACAGCTTCGAGACACTGAGAATTATCTAAGTGGAGCGAAATTCAATGGAATAGATTTATCTTATAACTTTACGTTTGGATGATTTTTTTAATAATACACTTGAGAAAGAAAACAAATTATTTATTCGTATGTGGGGCTGCTTATATTTTGAAGAAATGTGTAAGTTTTGCTGTCGTTTTTTAACCTTACTTTCCGGTTGTCCTGATGCTCTTTAAGCTAAGAGACACCATAAAGCCGGTCTGTTTCTGATGTCTTTGCATTCCGTCCTGTGAGAGTCATATCTTGTCTTGTTATAAATGTATGTTGCCAGTGATATCGAGGGTGGCTTCCTTTTGTTCATTGGCCTTGCACGCCATCATGTGAGTGAAAGTACAAAAATCGGTACACTTCTCACAATACTTCATTAAGTCAAAAATCGTCTTTGAAAATAATTGGTTACATAATGCCCTCTTCTTGTTTAAATAGTAGGTTTTTGTCTTCTTAAGTCGGTGTTATTTGAATAGACAATGTCTTTTTAAAATTACTTCAGTCTAATAAATGTATAAATTGTGACCGCTATATATTGTACTTATATATAAGAGGGTCTAGTGGTGTTATTATTCGTCACACGTCACAATGTCCATTCTTTATTAAATGTCAGAAAGTAAAAAAACATGTCCTTATTTTCCCACTTCGCTGTAGGACACGAACCACTTTACACTCAAAATTGTTTTTCTTTCTTTTATTCCTTTATTATTGTTATGCCCACATTTTCTCAGTTTCCAAAGGATTGAGCGTAGCACGATGGCCTGCTGATTTTCTTTTGATATTTTATTTTCATTATGTGGATATCAAGTAGAATGTCTATGAACAACTAAAAACAATTAAATTACTACTGGAGTGATATTATTTGTAAGAACTTTGTTCAAATTAAATTAAATTAAGTATTCATTACTGGTAAATACAATTATTGATGTCACAATTTTTTTTGGTATGATTTTTGCTTTTGTTTGTTGTTGTTCGTTTTTTTATTTAACTTTAAGCGAAAGACTCAAACTGTAAAGCGACGAGTTTTTTGGGCGTTTCTTTAGCTAAAATACGTATGTTTAATTTTTGTTCTCAATTCTGCAAAAGTTTTAAATCATTTAAAGGGGGTAATATACAAATATTTAACATTGCAGATTTCGCTACCTCGATAGGAGCATATTATATACGAAATAGAGCCTACATATTGAGGACAATAACAGAATTTTATTTTTTATGTCAAAACGCAACAAATATTCAAATAGTTTATGGTTGACGTTTAATGATACCAATATAGTGAGGAACTCATCGGTGCGGTTGAATATACCCGAAACACCGAGTCACGCATTAATTTCTCATTTAATACAACATCCCCAAAACAATAACAGTTTGGTCTACTATAACCGTCCAATTTTGAGCACCAAAGCAATAAGCCTGCATCATTGAGACTGTACCTTCAAGGCAATACGGCGCTTCTAATTAAAAATTTTGACAGCAAATATCCGTGTCGTAGTTTCCAGCAATCATTTCATATTGATTAATGAGACGCCACTTAGATATTCAATATTCCAAGGCTGTGAACCAAAAGAATGACGACTTGAGAAGAAGACAGAAGGCTGATTGCCAGGTTGAAAGGATTGCCCACTGGCTCGTTACGTCACGATAAACACAATACTCAACCAAGCAAAAGATCTTGTACAAGACTGAGTCCAGATTGACAAGAATACAATGCCCCTGTTAGATATTTGTGGCTAATCCTTTCATAGACCCTCCCACTCGTACAGTTAGTAAAATAGCCAAGTCCTCCCAAGGTGCGGCATTTGTAAAGCTCCAATGACTTTTACCGGGGACAATCGGTTACCGCATAATGCGCTTGATTTTATGTCCGACAAGTTGTGATTATAGCATTCATCAAAGCGTCCTTTTAAAGACATTAACCAACTGCTCGTTGAATGGCACACTTTCCTCGGCGGTCCAACGCCTCTCCGTTTGTCTTGTGTATTCTTCTTTAATCATCTAGTGTTTATAGGCCGACTTGCACCAAGCGTCTGTACTAATTTACCCTGATGATCACATACGGTGATAAGACACAGACACGCTGTTAGTTATTGCACCATGTTTTCTTTAAATTTGACAAAAACGAACGTATTATAGGCTTTCCCAAGTGCCAATGGGCAACCTTGAACAAACAAACAAAATGTATTTACGCCTGATAAAGATACAGGCATACGTACCAAAACTTCGTGTTCTATCACATAGCAAGAAGTTGTTATCCAGAAAAAGTAGTTTTAAAAGATTGCACTTTATATTTGTCATCACGAGATGTAGCAAGCCATAAAATAACCCCAATACAGTTCGTAGGTGTCCGCCACTGAATAGTCTTCAACGCCGTAATACACCGCAGAAATGTTGCGCGATAAACACCGATTTTTTTTCAATCAACATTTCTACAGAAATTCAAAGCAATTAGTATAGTAAGGACTTAACTGAAACGAACTGCATTATTTATATTCTGTCAGAATATTGGGATGACATTCCTTTCAAAAGACAACTCTTCCGTTTTAAAGATTGAATAGAAGCTTTTTTCCTTAATTTGCTATGATCTAATAAGTGATTGTCAACAGGCATTTTTAAAGTGTTTGCATAAGAGCTTTAAAGAGCAGGTTTTAAAAAATTTGATAGACTTTTCTTGGATCATGGTTATATAGCGCATTCGGTATTTCATTAGAAAAAAATTGTTTGAAAGACGCATTAAGTTTTTTTAAACAATTAATCAATAGAGCAACGGCTGTACTGACGCACAGCCCCTGATAAATGATCTTGTTTAAAATACTTCATTACGCTATTATGCAAATTTATACAATCAAATACACTAAACTAAACGGTAAATCGTTATTTGGGGTCATTGGGGAATTCGATTTATTTTCGTATATTCTGAGAGAAGCTTGTTCTGTCCCTCACTTGTGCTTGAAAACATTTGTTTATATTCTTTTGAGACTAAAAGCGGAGATTTTCGCTTTATTTCAGAGAAAGAACATTTTGTTCGGCTCCAACGAGATTTGAAACTTGAGTCACAGGTTTATTTTTATTCATTTTGTAAATAACAGTTAAAGACAAACAGAAGTGTATAAGACATTGACACAATGTAAGTAATGTAATTCAGATTTAAATGCATGGATTTTACTAGAACGAGGTCAATTCATGCGTTCATTTGATTGTTTTACAGTATTTTGAGAAAAAAAAACGACAGTGAATTACCTTTGACAGGGAGCTAACTTTTATCATGTGTATGTCAAACGTGGGCACCTGTGAATTTGCAAATCGGTGATAATTACAATTTTTTAGATATCTATATATTAGAAATATACTTTGCAAACATATATTCATTGGCATTTTAGAGCGATTCGTCTAAGTGCAAGTTCTCATACATCTTCTTGATAACACAACAGTAATTTTCGATAAAGATTTATACCACTTTAATGACTCTAGAAATTTATTTAAAGTGCTAATCGTCTTAAAAAAAACTTTCCTTTTCCTCAGACTTTATTTTCAAGACAGTTACAATTTTCTTAAATGGCAAACAGTATCAGAATTCAGCAGTTCAGGTAAGGTATATGTATATGACACCCGAACAATGATACAAATTTGCATCAGTTACGTGAACTCAAGCAAGACGTTCAGATCGAACAATGGCATACAAAGAAACTTATACGTTATTGCCTGTGTGTCATACGTCATTGGGACAAAGGTAATTTACTTGTAGTTCAGGCATTGGCCGCAGGTGTGATGTTATTATGATCAGGTGTCATCTTAGGTAAGCATGTTTTTATTACCAATTGTGACTCAAATGCGAGTATTGTAAGTGTTTCGTACACCTAAAGGCAACCTATTTATATAAAAAAAATGTAAGAAAAGGGGTGGTTCAAAAGGTCATCCTTGAGTAATGCCATTGAACTGTTTAGGTTTATTTTCGACAAGTATTCATTAAGAACGCATCTCAAAGGTATTAAGTAAACTTTGTTTAGTGGGCACGCGAATTGCCAAAGGGGGCTCCCACTGTTTATGCAAAATGCTTATTTTCGGTATTATTAATAAACTTTAGCATTAATTCCAGTTATAATTAAATACCAGGCATATAGCAGGTGAGAAGCGTCTTAATGTCCAATTCGTGTGTTTGTTTTATTCTAACCTCACTTGCCAAGCCCTTAGACAGCAACATAAACGATAGTATTAAAGGTTTGTTATGCCGTTTTGCCATTGAACTAGATTTCACGAGCTAGTTTCCCTTAAGCTAAACCCTAAACACCAATCAACAAATACTGAAATAACAAAATAGTTATGGTTTGTGTTAAAAAAAACTTCACGACATTGACAAGGCAGCAGACTTTTCTAAAGTTAGAATTTCCTCAAGAGTATCCTCAAATTCGTCATTACGAAAAATGTCTTCAAAAAGTAGTAAACAGCCAGTATGTTCTGATAAAGAATTAAGCCTCGGCTCTGTTTGTCGATAACTATCTCTATATTTTTAAAAGCATAAATTTGTAAAAGTATAAATTTATTATTGCATATAAATAAAGATTGAAAAGTACAATATCTGTTATTGTTTGCTGTCAATTAGTCGATGATAAATCCATTAATATGATATTCAAATCGGTGTCAAAAGCCTTCTTTGTGTGTAACATATAGCATGAATTTGACCTATAATGCGTAACAAGTTCACGAATTTATGTAACTTAAAGCCACCATTCAGTTTTTATGTACTCTATGCTGAAACGCTGTATGTGTATGGTAAGTTGACCGTTAATCAATCAAATCACGGCCTAATTTATGCATAAATTAGGTTTAGAGATGTCACCTTCTTCAGCGGGAATCGAACCCTTAACCATATTAGGTGATTGGTCCGACTGTGACACAACTATAGCCACAGATCCTCCTGATAGAATCTCAACCTGGCTGACTTCTGTAAATAAACATGGGACGACTTACTTGCTAAAATCTTACAAATATTGAGTGAAAGAAAAGCGCTCCACCTAAACTCTGGATAAAACCAAGTCAAAGATACCGACATAGAGACGATGACTCACGCTAGTATATTTGCATTTACTAGCAGGTAAAGCAAAAGGAAGCGTGCCACCGTTGCCATTGTTTGTTAATTTGCTAAAGATATTTGATAACAGGTGTCCAGGAAAAGACACTCTTTGTTGGTTTTGCATAACTGAAAAGACATTTCCTCGGAATAGGTAAATCTGAATCAACTAAAGCCATCAAATTTGAGTTAGGCGTTTAACTGGTACTTCAAGCTCTGATCTAATGAAAGTCAAACCCCTATTGTGTACTTGTTTAGTTTAAGGATTTTATCTGCCAAGAACTGTATGTCAAAAAGACGGAAGAACATTTGTGTACATGACAGGGCCTCTAAAGACCAACCTCTTCCTTATATGTGACACTGATTGACTATTGTCCTCTATTAGATAATGTCTATACTACATCTCTTAATGCCTTCAGGTAAATGTATTCTCTGCAAACAATGCCATATAGTGGCCTTAGTCGTTCAACGAACAGCGGCTTTCAAATCAAATAGCACACAATTTACTTCTTTATTCCTTCTGTTTTGTTATGGAAATGGTATACCCAATTATAATAATTAATGCCTGATAAAGTTTTATCTATTTTTGTTAGAATTATCATAACATAAAAGGTGCACTATCTTGAATAAGTGTGTGATCACATATATAATAAAGATAATATGCAGTAAGGTTGCCGAAAAATCACGTGTAGTGCCTACTGCAGTCTATTGTTAGTGTATCATGTAATGCTTATAATGCTGAGAAGATGTTGGGAAATTGTTCATCCGTATTTTTTTGTTTTGAAATGTTTTTACCAGGGTCTGACCAATTTATATTAAATTACATTAAGCGGTTTATGGGTTTTAATTGTGTAACAAAAACGTGGCAAAGTGTTTATTCGTTTTTTATAAGCAACTGTCCACTTCAAACAGAGATATGATATAAATATTGTCATCATGGAATAAATCAACAAATGATTTGACTCTTAACCAGAATAAAACATATTGACTCAAAAAAGCCTAGATTGCTGTTTTACATGCCTCCTGTGTGTACAGCTATAGTGAATTGGAATTAAAATAGCTATCAAACAACAGTGAACAAAATATTTTCGTACTTTTAATCAAGTATACTGCACTACATGGTACATATGTACATAAAAAGATCAGTCTATAATGCATGAGATCCAAAGACACAATGCTGGAAATATATCAGGCTGCTCCTCTGTTGTCTCTCAGGTTCCCGGGCCAAAGCTGCCCCAGGACCCTCGCGTCCTGGTCTTTAGGCTACGAGCTCTTGGTTGTTAAATTTGTATCAGGCGTCAAGAAGGTGAATTATATCAGCATTTCGATCTTTTTAATCAGGAGTGGAAATGTTTCAGTTTTCTATATTTTTTTCTCTCTCTCTCTATTTGATGCCGGCATTTCCTGCTTAACCTATTTGACAACTATAAAAAAAAATTGGCTTATGCCTTAGGTACCTAAGACATAGACCCCATATAAATACTGTAAGGGCCTATAGGAGCATATAGCCTATTGTTAAATCCATAATCATTACTAAGGAAATGCATATAGGTGTAATCAGAAGTCTTGTTAATACACTTCTGGTGTAATTTAAAACATATTGTGTTTTACCAAAGGGAATAAGGCAGGCCTACTTGTCGAGAACTAAGTGTTTATCCTTAAGGTATTGGCGATACAAAAAAAACAAAAAAACAATTAAATTGGAGTCTATAATTTAGTTTTCAATTGATCATATATTCAAGTTGCAAAACTTTAATTTCCTTTTTCTGGCACTTCAGTTTTAAGCAGTCTAAGCAGTCCTGTTACAAACTTCAAATTTGTACCATTTTAAAGAGCTCAATGCGATCTAGTAAACAATGCCCCATATGTTAGAAGTTCGTCCCTAACTTTTTAAATGTTTTCCGAAAGTTGTATTTTACATTGTTGTTAAGACTTTACAAGGTGACAGTGCGGTGGGATAGACAAAAAAAATCCCCTGGGATCGTTCTAATCAAGTTTTTCACTGAGATCGTGGCACCGTTTTCTAGATTAAAGACTTTTCTACTCCGTCAACTAATTTATTGAGTCTAATTCTAATTGCACTTCGAGAAATAAACCATGAAAAATGCAGTCAATTTGTTTCTGTTAACATCTACTCATTTCGCAATATTTTAAAAAATAATCATTGGATTTTCATCACATTCACAAATTTACAATCCTGAGTATTCAAGCTTTCCAAAAATATATACATATATAGGCCCTATGCATGGTGCAGATTTATATTCTGCAGAACAAGAGACTTATCGGTACCCCTAGAATCCGGTGATAGTGACAACAATTTATATATCTTAT
>JARFOD010000153.1:0-25793 GCA_031763545.1 Mopalia muscosa | reverse complement strand
CCCCCCCCCCCCCCCCCCCTCTACTATAGTAAGGGTGGACAAAAATGAAAATATTTTACTCTTCACATCCATTGTTTTAAAACAGAAAAACAGTAGATTCGTCTAACATGTCTGGAGGCGGATGATTAGGAAGGAGATTCCAATTGCCCTGTTGTTCTCACATGGTAAGAGACAACATGATTCCGAGCTGTTTGTGATCTATTTCCATTATCTTTTGTTTTTGTCCTACCTGTTCTTCGTTTGTTGCCAGTCATGTGGCGGTGGTTTCGTTCAATCACTGGGCTAGCTTGCTGTGATATCAGTGAAATAACCTAATATCAGTAGATAAATTCTTAAATCTTTTTACCAAAGTTTTAAAGTTTCTATTCTGACTTATAAGTGGGCCTATGGGCATGTTGGATTCTGAAATATATACAAAAGTAGGTAAGGATTTAAACCCAATCACACAAATATACTTGCCTGGAGCATAAACAGCCTATATTCAACACAATTTTAAACACCAGCATTATCATGAAATGTTTATTTACCAAATAGAGCGTTGGAATTAATAAAAATAATAAACAGAGAACATCAAATGCAAAAGAATTGAGAAGGTACTGTAATCATTTAACAGCAAAAAGATGTTTTAAAAAGACCATTCGCCCTGCGTTCCCCACAATCCTGAAATGTTTAATGCTTGTAACCCCAATATACATTGTCTATCCTGTACCATCCGTGTCGTTCTTCTAGTGGAACTTACACAATCCAAGCATTCCACCACCGATTGTACTCACTTAATAATCGTTTTATTTCGAACATTAGGCCTGAAGACCTTCCGAAGTTTTTTAAAATCATGCAACGGAAATGATGTAAAATTATTGGTACAGAAGTAGGCACAGGTTTCTGGAAGGGTCCCACTAATGACTCGTATAGGCCCTTTTATGTTGTATTGGAGGAAAGGGGGGATAACTTTCCTTTTACCTTGGGTCCCGAAATTCATTCAAAAATCTCATGCCAAAAACAATTCGTCGGGGGATCTCTATCATGAGCTTGTATCATACTTGACTATGGACAACTATCTGGAAAAGAGCAGGAAAGTGTCACATTTGCTACATTAACAGGGGCGAGTGTCTGATTTCACAAAGCAGTTTTTCTTTACAACTGAACCCAGACGGTGGATATTTTAGGATAAATAACCGAATAAGGCTAAGACAATAGTGAGAGATTATTAAAAAGAAATCTAATCTCTTTTTTTTCTTGCATGTCGAGCACGAGATGGCCGGCATCCCATTAAATGATTTTAACCAACACTAAAACAAAAACTATAAGTTGTTTGTAACTGGGATTACAATAAACAGGGATATGAAGCATGGCCTTATCCAGGTCCAATCCACATAAAATCTGGTACTTGGTACTGTTATCATTCGTTCGTTTCCGTAAAACGTTTGTTGTTGTTGTTGTTTTAAAGGTCCGCAAAAACATATAAATATTACAAATATACGAAAAGAAGATATATAGGAAGGAGCATTAACTTCTCCTCTATTGATGTTCAATGTCAGTTTAACGGAAACTCAAGTATAATTGAAACCATTCACGCCCCAATGACTTAGTCAAAAAATAAACCAAAATTATTGACATTTACTATTTGCTTGATTTTCGCAGGTTTTGAGCTCTTAAAAAAAATCGAAATATTAATTTATCTGAATTGTGAATGAAACTGAGCAAGCATTAACATCTCTTTGACGGATTTACATGGTTGACAAGGGGGTGAATGAAATAATACCTTAGCAGTTTGAGACACCCAAAGAGTCCCGATCGCCTTCTCTTCCTTCAATCTGCCCCCATTTTTTTATCCACAAATACAATGATTTTCTAGTCCAACATATATCTTCTTTTTTGTTTTAAACCAAATGCCCTTTCTCGGAGTTATAATTATACTTTCTACCGGATTAAAGATAGTCCATTATAGGTACCCCACTGTTTTCTTAGCTTGCAAACCGGTATACCATCTCGCGACTTCCCGCACTCTGCGAGAAAGTTCGTTATTTCATGGGCAATTCTAGGTTAATGCTTGCTGTTACATATCCCTGTATATTGGTAATCCCAGATTACTCGAGCTCAAGCAGTGTCTGCATAAGTACTGTAATCAACACTATATGTTGAGAGTATAGATTCTAGGCAATGCAGTTCTCAAAAGGCACTACGTAGTGTTAAACAGAACTCCGCCAAGTTGAATAAAACCATGGGTTACTATAAATAAAACACGTAAATAGTGCAATAGTACACTTAATGTATTAAAACAAACACATAATTTGTTTACTGTGAATGAAAATAACAGTAATGTGATCTATGAAAAGGAAAGTGTATTAATTTAGCTGCTTAGCGTTATACATAGCGTTGCACTTACATGACTGCTGTGACAAACCATCTCAACCCTCCATAAGCATACTTCGTCCTGTCATTAAAGAAATATCCTAAATAGCAACGTTAAACACCAAGCAATCAAACTCACAAAAGAATGACCCGAATTTTGTCGAGGATTACGGTATCGGTTAGAATAAATATTATTACAGTATCAGTTAAAATTTATTACAGTATCGGATAGAAACAATATTAGTACATTATCTGTCAAAAATTGTTACTGTATCTGTTAGAACTGTTATTACTGTACATCAGGTAAAGTCTATTATAGTATCGGTTGTTATTCCAGTATCTGTTAATTTTATTATAGTATCAGTTGTTACTACATTATCGGTAGTTTATTACAGTATTAGTTGCAACAAGCCCTGCCTAGACTAAGGTGCATCTGTTTACACGGTAGCTTCCCACGACTCAATCATCAAGGTATCGGTGGTGTATCTGAAGTAAGTGTGTATGATATTTAAAACGCGCATTTAAAATATATCATGAATACAAATTATTTAATACCTGATCGTGATACTCGAAATATGTTATATGAACTACAAACCTAGATGAAAAAAATAGGTGTAACTAGTTTTTCAGATCGCCTTTATTTATAACTGCTGACAGATGGAGCGCCATGGAGCTCTCAATGAAAAGGGCGACAAAACGGGGTAATTTTGCGTCATCATACGTACTATAAGAATAACTAATAACATTCTTAATGGTTTTCCATGCGAAAACAATGTTAAACATGCAGACATAAAAACGATCATATGTTATAAATTACCAGTTTTAAACATTTTTTTCTAAAAATTGTTTCTCCTTAATATTTTCCGTAAATGCCTATAAAAGCTAATAGCTTGTGTTTTTCACAATCGTTGGAGCCCCCAGTCGAGGCTTAGTGTTGGCGTTTGTGCTTTACTAATTCTACTTCGATACGCCGTTCACGGGATCGAGTCAGTATGTCGACCATCTGGTATATAGGTGTGTCACACGATGTTGATCCGGCAATCGTGGGGATGGTTTTTACGAGGTTTGCTCAAGGTTTTCCACCGTTATAAGGGAATGATTCGTTTCTGTTGTCATATAAGCGAAATACCATTGACTACGTCGTTTAACCCCAAACAAACATCTTCGTTTTAATCTGATCATTGGTAGGGAAGGTGTTTTCTATGTAAACCGCCGTTTTGTCAGCACTATCCTATGGGTACACAGAATATTGATCCCGATGCTGAACAGAAAGGTCGACTTCCAGATTAACGTAAATTTTAAAACCGGCTAACGTCATCTCAAAAATACGAATGAAAATTGGTAAGTGGCTGTGTTATTCTGAGCGCAGACGTCTCTAGGAAACGATGTGGACCCAGACAGTTTGTGTCGACTACAGACCGCAAATCATGACGATACGCCAACATCGTTGACTATTTTCAGCAGTGTCCAAGTACAGAGTGAAGACCATCTAATGATGAAAAAAGGGGTTCCAGTTTGGTTAAAGATCCACACAATTAGCTTCTTTGTTTCTTTCCGTAAGGGGGAGATGAAGCTGACTATGCGAAACACATGTCACTTGAGGCGTCTCTTCGACAACTCTGTCTGGAGCCGTATACCTTAACTAACAAAATCCGGAAACCAGTTAAACGTTGTATTTTTTAACCGTCCCGAAAGTGATCACATTAACTTGTCTTCCTGACGAGTAGCTGAATTCGCACCAAACTAGGAGTACAATACATACGTATTTCATCCAAGAAAACCAGAATAAATCGTTCTGGCCATCGAGTTGTAAGCGTGTTTGAATTTAGCTACACATTACACGAATGCTTTCGTACTCCCAACTCGTTATAATATAATGTGTATGCTATTTGAACATAAATTTTACAAATGTCAACTAGAAGGTAAACGAGTACAACAGCGACATCCGAATAAATGGGAAATGAAAGACTGAATATATAATCTCTCAATGGGTCATTACTTTCAAGAACATTTCACAAAAATACATTTACACATTTGTTCCTCAGTCACAGTTTGGCTTCCGAAGAATATCTGGAGAATCATTATATGCTTTTCAACAAACACCTTATGTTAGTGGACACTAAAGTGTATGCTCGTATACCCAGCGATCGGCTTACAGTAGCCCACACTGACTGAACCTATACACTGGTTCATATAGCAAAGCTTTTCAGGGAAAGGGCAGCAGAGTTAGGCTCTAGACGCACACAGAATTATATTGGTTGATCATGCCACATGGGCTCACAGTCCTCTCGTCTAAACGTAGCTCCTCCATTTTGCAAATCTGTATGGTCATGTGACCAGATCAACCAATATAATTGTGTGTGTCTAGCGCCTAACTCCGCGGCCCTTTACCTGAAAAGCATTGCTATATGAACCATCGTATAGGATACAGTCAGTATGGGCTACTGTAAGCCGATCGCTGTTCATACGAGCTTAACTATTAAAAGTGGTGCCTCGTTTCACTTTAATGTTTCCTTGCGGCATACCTTATTTACAAAAGGAATTTTGCAACTCTTTATATTTTTCAGTTACCCATCTCGAGACGCCTTAAATATTAAAAAAAACAATCGTTGCATTTCTATTTCTTACATTTGTTCACCGTGAAGAGAACCTTCGTGAATCTTTTGCATGCAATATTATTAATCAAAGTAAGTATGTGGGATAGTGGTAGCGTGTGCGCTTACAAATCCTACCCCAAGACAAAGTACCGTTACGAGATCGACTACGTCTGTGGCGCATCAATTATATCAATGAGTCACACAATGTGCCTCCGACAATCGATCGCGGGGGTGAATTTTACTAGATTTCCTCCCGGTTTTCTACCGTAATGAGTCACGGAGAAGTGTGTAGTGCACAATCTGTTCTCATTTAAGTGAGGATGTTTGTGCATATGTGAGCTAAGCTCACTTCTACTCAAATTTAAATTGTTGGTTTGGAGGTCAACATTTCCCCGTTCGTTAGTTAGGGCCAACCCACAAGTGACTAACACAGAAACATTTTGTTACCTTCCATGTAGCTGTTAAAGATTACCACAGTTACATATCAGTATTGTAAATATTTTTCTCATATGTAACTATGTTAGTGCTTAATAGCCACACGGAAAATAACAATATGCTTTTACCAACTTAGATAAATAGTGTACTGTGTGGGTTAGTCAAAAGTGGGTCGTTCCTAATGAACGAACGGCCGGGGATAATGTCATAACAATGATACCTAACTTATTCACGTTCCCGGCACTATGATGTTACATGGCCCTGGCTTTGTTCACCACATACACACCAATCACTATAATACTTTCAGCGATATATATAAATGAGATCTGTGTGAGACAGCTTCTACAGCTTCCCCCATTCACATTAATCTGGAAAACACCCTGCATGTAACAACTCCCATTTCGATAAGATCAATGACCTTAAAGCGACCCAAGTTTGGCAACACAAAAGAGTAGCGATAAATTGACTGTAGTCGGGTTTTTTCATCAATTACTGGAATGGATTCTGTAAGTCCTGTTATCGGATAACCAGTAACTAAAATTTACCTTTTGATAAATTCAAGTAGGTCCATTAATATCATAGAAGAGTAGCGTGTATATAAATCCGCGAATCATTGTCTAAAACTGAGCCATTTTCCTCAATTCTTGTCCTTCACCTTAAAGCGACAAAAAAAAAAGTTGCATAGACGTCAACATTTAGTATTAATATTTTACCAATGTATTGGTGGCAGTGACGCTGGTCTGTTATATCGACTCGATTTCGGTTATCAAAAAATAAATGGTAATGACACTTGTCCGTTCTAAAACCATGCCCAGGCCAAAGCTGCCCGTTCAAACACATATTAGACTAATGACCACAGCAAAAACTATTAATCGCCCCTAAAGTATCCACTCAAACAACATCCTTCAGTACATATAAATATCTTGTCTTCTTGGTTATCAGAGAGCAAGGAAACTACAATACAAGTCGAAGATGTGCCCACCTAGATCCAGCAAATCGCACTGGCTCGTCTTCTGATATGGAAAGGGGTGGAATGCTTTGCCCTTTAGACTGAGTTTAGCTGTCCTATAAAAATAAGCGACTTCTAAGTCCATATTATTGATGGCAAGCACTCCTGATTTTTATCGACTGCTTCCCAAAGACAGGAATGAGAAATTGGTAGTGGTAATAAACACCTTTTCCTATCGTTAGACGGTGATTATAGTCCGCACCCTTGTACAAGAGCCAATGAATTGTTGTCAAATCGATTATGGAGGAGTACAAATTGGAATCACATTAAACCATTGTCGTCATTAGCTGCATTGCTAAAAACATGACTGTTGATAGAAGATATATCGTTCATCGTTTAATAATAAACAGTGCTTGCTTACGTAATTTTATTTGACTGATGGTATCCACTGGCACTCTGAAGTAATGCATGGCATTTTCCCAAACGTTTTAAAATGTGTAAAGAAACAGACACATGTACCTTCAAACACTCGATATCGTCATCATCAAATTAGGATTTCAGTTGATATATGTCCTTTTCTTTTAAATCTAAAACTCATGGTGTTGAACTGCAGTGTCGTTTTCCGATCTATAAAAAATGACCAATGTGATAGTCTCTGTTTAGAAGTGGAAAGGTAGCAGCACGCACACAGCAGGCTAATGTTTAATAATATACCAGTGACACCTGGATTAAAACCCTTACACCTTTGATGTTTGTCTGTTTGATTGGTGTTTAACGTCGCACTCAAGGGTATTACACTTACACCTTTGAGGGTGTTGAATTCGACTGACCAACGGGTTTCAATCTATAAAATATTCTGAATTAAAAAGTTTTATCACAAAATATCAAAACGGAATACGACGTGTAGAAGTACGATTTTTGTTTCTGATAAAATCTTTTTCATTCGTTTTCGAAGGAGAGTTTAAAGAGTTTAGAAGATAATTCGATCTCGTCGCCATCAAAGTGTTATTTACCGATCATTCAGCAATTGACATTTTCCACTGAGATCTACGCTAAAAAATTTTGCTAACTGTTCAAATTGCAGGTACAAGGCAATATGTTTCACCATGAGACAGCTTATTAATTATTATTTTTTTGGTGAACTACACATTTATATTGGACATTATTATGGTGTAGGGGTTGCTAGCTGGTCTGTTTATATAGTATCGAGTGTATAAATAAAGATGAGTGATTGTGTGATCCATGGCAGTTTTCCTGAGCAGAATTACTAAACCAAGACGTGCGTTACATTTAACAGCGTTCGCCCATAGATCAATACTACAAAGTACAGTACAATTTTTCAACGAATACAAACACCGAATCACACCCTTAAAGTCAGACCATACATGTTTATGTCTTAAAGGCGATTGATTTTGTATGTGGCATTTGAGGAATTGATTTGAGTACATAGTTTGACGTCAATTATTTAAAACAAATTGCCACAATCCGAAAACCAGTAACACTTTCCGTTTTCCATGCATTTAAATCTGGTTGTCTCCATGACAAACGGCTTATCTTCCCGGAAACGCCATCTTGTTGTCTTGCCATCGGGAAAACCAAATGGATCTTTACAGATGATTACGGTCTTGCTGGACTCCTAAATAGAACTTTCGGAAACTAATTGGTCAAAGCCATTTATGGCGTACAATATAGGTTGGATTACATGTCTATGTCTGTATGTCTGTCTGTCCGTACGTATATTTGAAAAGGTTGGATACTTGGGATTACAAATATAATGATTACCACTGAGGAGATTAACATAGTAAAATATAGTAACAGCTCCGAAGAAAGATAATGAATTAATTTTACCTCAACGTTTGGGTGAGCGAACTCATAAAAGGCTGCCATTAGATTCGTGTACAAAAACAGCATTTCTTGGTAATGGAAACATATATCAACAGGTATACTGGGGTCACCATGGGAACATCATTAGGTCCCTCATTGGTCGACGACATTATGACAGAAGTCGAGAAACAAGTTTTAGCTTCACTTATATATGATAGTACTATTCCTTTTGATGTTCGTTTTCTAGATGACACAATGCATATTAGCCTCGTGAGGGAGCGGGTGGGCCATGGCCCTGCAGAATACTTCCTTGGCTTCCTCAGTCGATCGTAAGAGGCGAGAAAAGAGGTTACTTTCTGTTGCCCTGGTGTTCGCAGAGCTGAAGGGTAACGGGAAGCAGATTTGTCTGTGATGTTCAGTATTTGTGTCCGTCGTCATATAAGTAGAATACCCTTGAGTACGACGTTAAACACCAATCAAACAAACAAACAAACAAACAAACATTGCTGTTATTGAAATCCTCTGATATTAGAACAATTAAGAACAGTTTTAATTCATTTGACGATCAACTGTAATTCACATCACAGCAACTCACTGATAACAATGATGTTCTTACTCTCCACTTAAACATTACAACGGAAGGCACTGCCATATTTAGGAAAGCTACTCACATATAACAATTTGTCCATTTTTCTAGTTTTCAACCATTGCAATAAACATTGCTAAAAGTTGTAGTATTACTAAATTGCAGTACTAAATTGTTCGAGGAGAAGATAAGCTTGAGGCATGGTATGGATATCCTAAACATATTGCTTCTTTATTGATATCTACCTTAACATATTATAATTTAACTACTTCTTATAATATCAGGGATGATTTCATCACAAAACTTTTCCTCATGTTACTATACACTGGTAAATATAACGAAAATATTGTTCGAAAAAATAAAGTATCTAATCGCTAGTCCATGCGAATTTATCCTATACATTAACACTTTGAAGACTTCATATTTTATAAATGTTAAAAGATCCCTAACCTACCATCTCAAAAGCATGGTACTTTACCAATTTACATGTCCTGGTTGTAAAAATGAGTATATAGGTTGAAAATTATAAGGTGCTCAACACAAAGAATACATTACCATTGCTCTTAAAAAAACAGTGGATATTTACAACCATCTCTTTAGTTATGCAATTTATTAATCTTACCAACAGCAGCTGACGACACTCATATTAAATGCCCCCCTCTGAGACAAATTGCATGTAACAATACGTTGATAGTTAATAATACAAACCACTAGGCTCCACTAGCTGCTTTCCGAAGCACTGGCTATAAAAACAAGACGTGTCGCTCTAAATCAAGCGATTAAAGCCAATCAAAAGTTAGATTTACGTTCGTCAACTGTCAGACAGTTGTCAGCCATTTGTTTCCGAAATTGATAAGCTCATGTTCTTAATAGTCCAATATTTCAAGATTGATTTACAATATCAATTATTTTACGATCACGTGTGTTTCCTAAATCATAAAATCTTGCCATAAAAGCCAGTTATGTTATCAGATGTGATTTATCTTTGGGTCAAAGTGAGATAGTGTGTTTGGATCTTAACTGATACACAGACATTGTATAATTTTTAAAACGTCTATTTGAAACTAAAGATATTATGTTTATTTTAAAGTTAAACTGCCAAAATTGTTTTCTTCATATATATATATCGCTTTAAGTATGCTTTTGTCTCTAGTTAACATTACTCCTGATGATGAGTTTGATCAATAAACCGAGACGTTGAGTCAAAATGAATCCATTATCTTTCTTCGGAGTTGTGGTTATACTTTATTAGGATAACAAATATGTAAAGTTGATTAAGATTAAATCCAAACTTTCAAACTTAGGAAGAATACTGTGTTTTTTTAATGGTTTATTTCTCAGAACGTTAAAACACCAAACACTACTAACTTACTTATTAGTATAGTATATTATATTAAAAAAGCTCTTATTTTTGTTGTCAAAGTTGTGTTTAGGAAGATTTCGGTGGAATTGTTTTGCTTATCTGTCAAACCTTATAGAAGCGTATACAAATACGAATTATATATTTCGCTTATAATTTTTAGAATCTAAATCTAACTTAGAAACACGTGACACTCTTTCGCAGTCGACATTGGTTTCTTTAAAGTGCGAAACACTCTTCTGCAGTCGACCCAGTGTCCACTTCACACTGACTAATGCTTTCCGTGTGGAAACATCATAAAAACCACCGGAGCCACGTCGTGGGACTCACTTATAAACTTCAAGGCAAAGAAGTTAACTCACACCTTTAGACAGTACATCGATGTAAGATTAGTGATCAGACACCCCAGCCACTAAGGAACGGGCTAAAATTGTTAGCAGATCCATCTTGATGTCTCGCGCTTAGCGTCCCGCACGTGTTGTACAGATCCATATTTAAGTGACTCGCACGTTTTACAAACAGACTTGATCCGTTTCGGATAACTCAAATAATTATGTTACAACCTCGCGTAATATAGGCTTAAATTGGCTTGGTGGCTGAAAACTTATTTAATTTACAGGATACATTTAATTCGTTTAAGATGTGATTTTGATCGTTTAGTAGTGAATGTATATATTATAGCACAATATTTATCTCATTATGCCAATGCAGATATGTTGCATCTACAATTGAAATAAAGCGATCATTATTAACTACAGGCACTACCACGGAGTTCTGAAAAAAATAAACGCTTTGGTGATCATTATGATCGGCAGGGACAGCTGTGTACAGAATATTATCAACATATTTTGATACTTAAGATAATACCAAAGAAACTGTATTTATTCAGCGGCATCTCTAGTACTAGAGTACGATGTTTTGTCCCATTTACGTGGGTTTTAGTTCAACTGTATCTGCTTTCTGGTACTTATATGCCAATCTTACTGACTGTTATTGAGAAATTTGATAAGGCGCAAAGCAGAGCACAGATAAGCACTTCTCATGAAATGCAGCACAGATAGGTATCCCAGGTGTGCATTTAATCCGTGTAGTCACAAGTCCTGTTTATTCCATGCTGCCTTTCAGTCAGATTGTAACCTAGATTAACGATGTTAACAGTATCAAATGCATGCTGTATTGAAATTATCTGAATGTCTGCCGAAGGGTTGACAGTGTCCAAACCCCTGGCAAATGGATGCCTTTGCAAGACATTCCCCACGCTTTATGTCGAGTTTAAAGCCGGTATTTTGAAGCTATCCAGAATCAATGACTGAAAAACCGATTCAATTTACGGCAGCAACAAATTGGAACCGCATAGACTTGTATTGACACACGTTCTAATACCAATTATTTTATGAATTACTTTCATGTTGTCATGAGACGTGTTGTGAGAAACGTTATATTCGGCATTTTCCGGTCAGATACATCTATACACAAAAGACGTGTTCATTCCAAGTTAGCCATAATTCATTCACGGATGCATGTTTTCGATATTAAGGGAACCGGATCTACTATTACCTTTGGGTTGTTACAGACTTGTTTTAGATGTATCGTTTGTATTTTATATTTAACGTCTGATATTTCTGTTACACCCGTACAAATCGAAAGTGTAACAAAAAATCTAATCATACAAAACAGTTTGCAGGTGATATTGTAGGCGGCACGCCTAACTGAGAATTAAGGAACAACTTTGTTTACTGGATCGATGTATATAAATAGTCCAGTGTTATATTTTGGGTCTCATCGCTTTTACGATACTTTAAAATTTAACATTGATGACATTTTTTTTTTTTTTTTGGAGCATTTTTGGAGCGATAAATATGGAGAATAAATTATTTAATAGTGGTGAAAAATAGAGTCGCAATCAAGTCACTATCACACAGGTGTTTTACTTTTGTACGAAATTCTACGTTTTCCAGTGAAGGTCGCTTACCTCATGGTGTTGTAATTAATGTGGATGAAGTATTCATAGATTCATTGGTTTTAACGCCGTGCTTAAGGGTATTTCACTTAGATAGCGGCGGTGTATCCATCAATAATTGACACTAGCACAAGCAAGATGTGAAGGATTTCAGTAATGTTGGAAAGTTAATTTTCCTCCACTTCTAAGTAAAGACAGCATTGCCACTCTTCAAACAATCTACTCTTAGCCAGAGGGCTGGAGTAATCATGCTATGTTTCAATCATAAAATAGATTTCCTACAACATATATAAACTAAATGTGGCTTACAACAAGTACCAACATTTGGAAGACTTTCAGTCGAAAGTGAGTGCTCGTACAGCAAATGTTATATTAGTTCGATGGCGACTGATGTATTTGATGGGGACTGGTGTATACTTTGGCGTCTTTTTTCTGCTCATCGGGTCATAATGAAGGCTTTCAGTTGAAACAGCCGATATAGTGTAAGCCAAAGGAAAGACCTACATGTATATATACTAGTTTCGAAAAATATATATCAAACGTCTCCAGGAATGTTGGATGAAAAGCAAAAACTATCTGAGTAAGAATATACATTATTAAAGTCACTAGGACAGGTCAGCTATATATATCGACGAAGCATCGTACGGGCCAGTATTCTATCGTGACCCATTTATCGGGAATATCGTTTCCTCAACCACTTCCTCCTAGAACAATTAGGTGACAACTCAGATACGTCGATGTCTTGGATCACACTAATACAATTATCATTGCTCTTAGAATGTCTAAATGGCGATTGTAATTATATTTGGGGCATGGTCAGGTAATTGTGTTGTATAAATATAATGTTTTAATGGTCTTAATATAAGGTATTTTGGTTTGGAATTCAAATAAAATCGATATTTTCGCAATCGACAGCACACCTTTGCCAGCTGTAGGAATTCAACCTGTTTGTTACAACAAAGAAATCAGTAGTCCCGAATATCCAACTGCAGAACAAGCTTTGACGAAAGGAAAAGCCCGGCCGATTGTTTCTTTTCAACATTCTTACGAAATCAATATTATTGATAATATTTCTATATCAGTATTCTTACCAAATCAATAATATTGAGCATTTCCTGTCAATATTTCAACCAAATCAATATTATTAATGTTACTATTCTGATGAACCCAATATCTTTTTACATTGTAGGTCTACCATATCAGCAATAATCTGTAAAATGTCACCAGGGTCTAACCTAGGGTCTGTATGCGCTTTACATTACGTACTTTAAATGGCCTATGCTTTAAATACTGCTATTGCCCAATGTATATGTTACTTTAAACGTCATGCCAACATGTTAAATTATTCAAATTACCAATGCCTTTACTTCAAAAGCGTATCTGAGCAACTATTATTTTGCAAATGAGTTTCAATAACTCTGCTAGTCATCCACCGACACTAACCACTACAATAACACGAAACTATTACTATGTCGTGAAATGACGGTCGACTAGTTTAGCTAATTAGTATATAAAGACATGAACAAATACTACCTATGCACGTTATATAATAAAATTATCACAACACAACACAGTGCCGCATATTGTCGTTGATAAGGCCTTTAAGCGGTATAATTGTGTTATTCAACTTCTTAATGTCGTTCAAAACGTTTAGTACTACAGGAGTTTATATGGTGACTGACTGTTTAAGCCATGCTTTGAAACGCAGGAAATGGAGAGAGTACCTCGCAAAAACCACCTCTTCGCATGCATGTGTTACCGCGTGTCACTCCTTGTATATATATATGATGTTGACCTGTTATAATCAATCTATTGTATAGAAGAAATAGTATAAACCAGATCTAATGTTAAATCTTCCATGGAATAATATGTTATTTCTGTATCTTTTTAAATTTTAACATGGATGTCTGCCAGTGACTGTAAAATTCTTATCAGAGAATCAATCCACCGACTGAAACCAACCAACAAATACTTTTCTGTGGGAACACATTATTACACTCCCTGGTTGGTATTCGTCAAGAACGTGTCTATTCGCCGGTCAGAAAATTAGTCTACTACCTTCGACATTCTCCCACGGATTGTTTCACAACCTGTCTTCAGTCCTTTTAAGCCACAAATCATCAGATTCACTGATTGATTAGTGATTTTAGCAAAATTCCAAGGTATTTCAGCTGCATTATGTCGTGAACATGTTAACAATATATTTATTATCCACATTTGATATCAAGAGATAATTCTAATCAGTTACACCCTGGACAGCAAACATGAACAAGAGAAACAAACAGAACAGAATAGGACATACATAAGTGTTAACAAATTTGAATATGTCAATATATTAAATAGTTCAAATTTGCATCTAAAAATGGTAAATATTGTGTTTGAAATTCTGTCAATTTTAATAATTTACAACCTTTCACAAATGTTAGATTTATGAAATTTATGACAATATCGCATCGAAAAAAGAGGTGACGTGTTGAACAGATGCAGAAGTATAGTTTATTGATACGGGCCCTTTGTGCTTGAGAGGTAGCTTCATGTTGCGGCTATAGGGCGTAGAGGAAACAGCAGCACGAGAAACTGTTTTGCGTCTTCTCATTGTCTTATTCTGTCTTGTCTGTGGTGCCGAGGGCTGTTTCATTCAGCAGTTGATCTAAATCGCTGTCGTTTAAATGAAGAATGGAGCATTCCTGTTTGTTTGGTTGGGGTTTAACGTCTAATCAAGGGTATATTACCTACATGGAGAAGGATCGCCCGCTTCACGCTATTTCTTTACTTATTGACGTAGAAAACCGGGAGAAAACCTCGTCAAAACCACCCCACGATTGCCAGACACATCAGGTGATTCACTCATATACCTGCAGGTCGGCATGCGCACTCAATTCGGTGAACGCTACATCGATGTAGGTTTAGTAAGCGCACGACCTGCCCCCAAGATAATTGAAATAGTAGAAGCTGAAAGGTAGAACATAAGAGACAAGTTTTAAACAACCAAAGTAAAATTGTGTATTGAAACATTGATGAGAAGTGGAATCAATCCACACGACAATTTGATTTAAAAAAATCTCCCAAAATAATTATATTAATCGGTTTTTGTCAAACAAGATGATTCGAAATTTTTGACCAAATTAATAGTTTACAAATTACTTTTAGAGTTAACAGGTGTATGTTACAATTAAACTACGTTTGATCCTTAAATAACGTGGATACTACATTTATTTGTAGATATTTTTGCCAGATCTTCTAAGCATTTATCCCTTTCTTTTTATATCAAGGGACCGTTTTTGTCGTAATACTTCCATATAGAACCATCCTCTTTTCTAACGAAGCCTCATAAAACCATTATTTCTTAGATTGTAAGATATCACAATTAAATGTGATATAAGGAATGCTGCTACATACCAGATCCTATAAGTATGGTGGTCACTTGAGATTTTGAACAGATCGTGACAGAGAGAACGCAGGGGGCCTCTTTCGGCCGCCATTTCGCTAGTCAGCGCAGACAAATAACTTTTCACCTCACACTTATGTCCGATGTAAGTTACGGAAAGATAACCGCACCATCTAAAATCTGTAAAGAACAAAGTAGTCCGTCTTAACAAAATGAACAAGAACTGCCATAGTGTGAGGGATCTCGTTGTAGCAGTAACTTATTAAATTATGCCAGGCTTTTTCCTTGTAATTTATTTTATTGCACCAGTTTCCACTGATGAAGGTATTTGTTACCTTTTTATCCACTAACCACATATGTTTCTTGTATTGTTTTATATGATAATTTATTACAAATTGTAATTTGTTTCATAATTGCTGTAATTGTTATCATTCTAAGATCAGGAGAGTACACTTACCATTGGTTGATGCATTTCATATTTTATTTAACAATTCGTGTTAATGGTAATTTATTGTTGTTTAATTCCAAATATCGATGTAAAACACTGGAAACAAATACTGTCACTAATGGCTTCACCCTTAAAATGTATTGTTCTGTAAGAAAGCCGCATATAGGTGGACATATGTGGATTGATTGTAACTGACTTAATCTACGCCACAATTCAATTACATTCGATATCTGACCAAACAACCAATGAACTATGCAGTCTGTCGCTTTACCCTATCGGAGCCGCTTCATTTAACTCTGTGTCCCGGAAGTTAGACTCCTTGGAAAACTCGGATCAAGTCATTGGAATGTGATAAAGAGAAACTTTCCCAAGTCAAGTATACAGTTACTTAGTGTCCTTGCATTAAGAACATAACGTCAGTTTCGATTAAAACTTACCAACACACTTAACTTTAGTAAGTTAATCACTGATGTAAGTGTACGCACTGATTGATTAGGTAAATAAATACGGCATCGCCAGCTTTTCTGGACAAGGTAGAGTTAAATAGACATCAATAGTCTAGTCACTTTTAGACGGGTCTTATTACTTGTCAACAAGAATTCGAAACCACGAGGAGTAAATGCTCCACTCGAGAGTTAGAATTTCCTGTTATACCAGACTGATATGGAAATAGATGTGGAGTTTGCGTCCTAGTTTTACAAAGCGCAATAAATAGATACGTCATCCTAATCTTTCCAGTGCACACATATTTAACATTTATATGATCAGCTGCAATTATTTAAGATTTCGTTGTCCTCCATCTCCGGATGTGCTTAATGACTATGTTCTGCAAACCCCAATCATGTTCTGTCTGTCAGTTCGAAAGTTCGAAACCATTCAGTTTTCCTAAACACAATTTAACAACAAACTGCAAACCGCTATACGTCTTTTGACGACGTATTTATTATACGGCAGTCCCATATGTACAAAACCAGGCATATATTGCCTTTTATACATAGTTCTTATAGTAGTTTGGGAGTTAAAGATAGGATACCCATTGAATGCCATGAAAAGAAAACATCGTCAACTAATAACCTCTGACCAAGCAAATGAATTCGAATACATCCATAGTTTACTTCCCGATATTGGTACGTTAAACGTCGACTAAATGTAACAGTTCGTCCCAACGTCCATATCCTGAATAGGGAGCAATTATGTGTGCCTATATTGACTACTAATGCTCTGTAACAATTCACACCCAGTTGTTCCTGTATTTGGAACCTTTAACACTGCAAAAGTGTGAACTGTAATCCAATTACATGTACCCAATATCATGTAATGATTAATTCTAATCCATTTGAAATCCGATCGTCTTCGTCCCGAATCGATTATAATCTTTATTTTTGTAAACCCCCCAATTATCTGCATAGTGTCTTGGTTTACGCTTTCGTAGTGGATTCAAAGAATCACTTGTCCAGAGGGATCATAGCATATCCTCTGATTACGTTAACATGTCCCACAGTTTTCACATTCAATCGCGTTTGCGTCGTGTTTAAGTTTTATTTCCGATTAAAAATGTTTAGTATATTTTTGAAAGGTTTCTCAATGACTTTTTGAACATTAGAGAAAAGCTCAGAGACCAACGGCAAAGTGAACCACAACTATAGCTAGGTCGACATAACATTACCTCAACCACAGCTGATGAAAGGAATTCGACGGAGGATTTTTTGTCACGAAGCCTTGAAAAATATATAAGATTTTTATAGCAGAAACGAAACTTCTGCTTGCCTCCACCAAATTCATCTGATACAATTCAGGCGTGATACACTTTGAGTTCTTCTGGTCAATAGATTAATGACACCAAACTAATGCGAATGAATTGAACCGTATCTGTTACACATCCATACTTTTCAATAGATTGCTTAAAGGGGCCTAGGCTTAGTAGTTTAATAGCGCTTACTAATACGACTTCGTTAAACCGTTATACCCACCATCACACGATTAAGCAAGGAACTCTCTGAAGTGGACAATCCGTCGTTACATGTGTGTAATACTCATGAGTACGACATTGAGCCCCCAATAAAACAAACATATAAACTTCTTTTGCAGAATATATGTTGATTTAGATCGTTCATCAGTGTCCCATCTGAGCCTATGTAAATTTAAACTATTCAGTCTCACCCATTTTTAACCTTCTGTGTGCGTTTACAAGGTGCCTGCTTCATATGTTAGATGTTTGTAATTTACTGATACAATACGGATTTTTTGTGCAAAACTCATTATTTTGTGCTATTTTGAAAGTCGAAGGTTACATTTTATTATCAATATGAAATGCCTTAATTACCAATCATTGACGGATGAGTAGTAATTTATCCGTGCTTCTGTGGCCTGGTCGGTTGTTCCAAAGCCTAAATACAAGGATTTAGAACCCTATAAGACTTTCGCAGTCAATATACGCCCTCAGCAGAGATAGAAATACTAATCGATCCATTGGTGTTGTTCACCAGATATCCGTCTAAACTAATGGCGGCAAATAACCAGATAAAAACAACTTCTAAGAGTAAATTATTGAGGTTGTGATTATTTTAGCTCATATATATTGCCGGTGTCTCCAACAATTGCAAAAACCTGTAGAATTAAAACTGGTATACATACAATGTTGAACACGCTAAATTTACAATTTGACTAAAACAAATTATATTGTGAGAATCAACTACGGTACAACAGTAATGTTCCCGACACTGCGTAGATAAATTGTAGCGGGAAGAGGAGGAACTTAATGGCCAGCTAATGTTTGCTTTCTTTTGTTAATCCACATATACAAATACAATAAATATATAATAACGAGCTTTGAAATGACCGTTTGAGAATATGTTCTAATTATAATTAAACAATTTATGTTTACTTGACCTAAAATCGATGAAATCAGACTTTATTTTAATACCGTTTACCATTTTGTATAGCTCGTCGACTCCTTAGCAAGAAAATGACCTCCGTCGATGATGTTACCAGTCCATCCTTCCCAATCGGCTCAGACATATATCAATGCAAAAATCGTTTAGTGGTCATTTGTTATCTTCAACCACGTCATTCGTGCTTAACAATTCTCACTTGGGAATAGGTAACCTTTCTGTTTTCCGCTACTATGACTAAATCTAAAGAGCGGCCGGCGCATATGATCGTGTTCATTGTATATATAATAGAGAAGGGAACCGCAGAAAACACAAACCACAGGTAACATTCGCGATTTTAAGTGGACTGTTTCTTATAGGGCAATAAATCTGGCGATGTGCTCAAACTCAAGCAATACCTGTAACATGAATCGGCATAAACTGGTAGGGATCATCCCAACCACTATTCTACACACAGGAAGAAATATATGTTGTGAGTTTTTTGTTAAAATTTCATTTAAAAAATGATTGACGAAAAGCGTCCGGATTCTTGATTTCTATTGTGTCATACAACGCCAATGCATAACTTTTGTTAATAGGTTTTCATGACTCGATAATCATCCTTTTGTTGTTTTCTGTATGCGGAATGCCATAGCATCTAGTTAATTCGACCATTCATATCGAAATAGCTCTATTGGTACTCTACTCTGACTGTAGATCATGGAAGTAAATAATCCAATTTCCCTTTCAG
Source organism: Mopalia muscosa (assembly GCA_031763545.1). NCBI lineage: Eukaryota > Metazoa > Mollusca > Polyplacophora > Chitonida > Mopaliidae > Mopalia > Mopalia muscosa. The sequence goes on along the minus strand of JARFOD010000153.1, from coordinate 6,273 downwards.
CAGCTCTTTACAAATCAATGATCTAATGAGAATCCCGAAAAGAGGTTACCGTGCACTAGCACAATGTCTTTTAAAAATGCCACAAATAATACACGCTCATGACGACAGAGAACTGCGTTTCACAGATAACATAACCGTTATATTATTGTGAAAAGTATAGGCTGTTTTGTGTTTTTCATATATTGAATTTTCATCGAGTAATTGGAGTCCAATTCAATTCCAATCGATTTTATTTCCCTTGGAACAACATAAGTGATGGGCACCGATAAACTGTTTGGTCTGTTGCTTAAAACCAGCAATTGCGTGTTGAGGAAGTCAGATTTCTTGAAACCCTTGATCAAATAATTGGCAAAGGATATTCCCAAGTGAGAGATACAGTTACTTGAACCTCCTCTGCTTTGTGATTTACGTCAGTTCCAATAAAATCTAAGATAAGCCCTGACTCTATAAGCTAGCTACACCAGTCAACTAAATAACTCAAACAAACAACACCGGATGCACCCGCAATTAAAATACAATTATACTAATTAGAATACAGAATGTATTCACTCGGACTCACTAGTAGTCCGCTTATCTAGGCAGAGTTTGGTTGGTCATGAAATGTAAACCCCTTTGGGCTAAACGCAGTTTATCAATAACGCAAAAAACATTATTCCAGTTTATCGTTCATCTCGAATCAGTCAGGTTTACTTGTGCATTTTTACAGTTAAAGTTCTCTCGAATCAAGCAAGTTTATGTTTTTTCAGTTAATTGTTCATCTCGAATCAGGAAGGTAAACATTTATCCAGTTTATCGTTCATCTGCATCAGGCAGGTATATATGTATATCTGTACAGTTAATTCTTGATCTTAAATTTAAGCAGGTTCATATTTGTTCAGTTAATTATTCATCTCGAATCAGGACAGTATACATTTATCCAGTTTATATTTCATCTAAAATTAGGCAGGTATATACATGTACATTTGTACAGTTAATTGTTCTCTCGAACCGAGCAAGTTTATATTTGTTCAGTTAACTGTTCATCTCGAATCAGGAAGGTAGACGTTTATTGTTCATCTCGAAGCATGTAGGTAAACATTTGTAAAGAAAAGTGTTCATCTCGAATCAAGTAGGTATACATTTGTAAAGTTAATTGTTCATCTAGACAGTATTAAACTTTTCAGTAAATTGTTCATCTCGAACCAGACAGTATAAACTTGTACAGTTATTAGTTTATCTCTAATCAGGCTGGTATGACAATGCACCAATATTGAAATGATTGGTATCTATAGCCTGATGAAAGGAAAGTATAATAACAATGCACAATCGTGTTCACCGCCATGTGGTTGAAAGTCGACAAGCTATCATTGCTTATGACATTTCGTACTTAGTTAAATCCGAATGGTGGGGTGACTAAATAATACACTCTGGAACATACTATTTAATGCTATAAATTGGAATACAATTTTGGATACCACTATGAATATTAATAATGATGATACCGCAGTACATTGGTGTTGTTTTACATTCATAAATCCCTGACTAAATGCAGTTGTAGGATGCGGAAAAGCTGTTTTCAAATACACTGTATATAGCAATACTTAACCGAAAAAATTCTGGTCAGCTCAGTGAAATGTGGATATAACCTGAATGGTACCAGGTTGTGCTAACCAGTCCATTCAACTCGAATATCCAGCTAACTATCGTCCAGTATAGCACTGTCCTCAATTTAGAATTGAATAAATTCTACTTCTTATGTCCAGACATTGACTAAGATACACCCTGGCCATCTTGTTTTGAACACCTTTCATTTGGTTGACCGTGGCAACTGTCAGCGCAAATATGGCGGTAATTAATACGCAATTACCTGTCATGGCGTACAAGAGTTATCTTAGTTTCCTCCACTATGGAAACTCGCGTGATAATATGATTGGCACTGCCCTACCACAGAATTCCAAACATGAGGCTCTAAGAGAGTTGTCCCAAAAACAAGACCTGTTCAGACTATACTACGATACAGTATATCAATTGTTAGGACATATTGCCCTAAGCTGGAGGTCTACGCTGAATTCCACTCTGGAAATAACTTTCCGCCTTCAGTGTGTATACCTACTTAATCACAGTAACTGATCAAAGTGAAAACCCTTTGGACACTAGAATGAATTTCACATAACTGGAGAGTTCAAGCAGCATATTTTTTCTCGTTTTTGTTATTTAGCTTTTGCTACAGTAGCTCAATTCCAGCGAATGGGTGACTAATTGAATTTGAATTGACATCAGGTAATCTAGGTCACAATTGATTCTTAATAAATATTTTAGCATCTAAACAATGGACTGTGGAAGTTTGCTTGACTCAATCACCTCAACGGGTTTGAAGGAAGTCCGCTTTCTTCCAAAAATCTGAACTAGTGAACCTGATGTTCTTTTAAAGATGTTCCCTATGCAGCGATACAGTTGCCAATAATCTATTATTGTCGAACATGATACCACTTTCTAGTAAACACATCATCAATCTACAAAGTTGACCACGAATAATACAGAGTTTATCTCCCAAATATAGAGAAAAAAATTGGGTCTTTTCTCAGAGCCAGTATATTTATTTGGATAACTTCTCAAATGCAGAACACACATAGGTAATATGTCGGCGAGACCATCGAAGAAAATGCTGCAGTGATGGACGTTTCGTAAGAAATTACCCATTTACTTGTACAATTGATAAATGTACATAGTAGTTACGCAAAATAATCCGATGTGGCACAAGATATCCCAATATTGTTAACTACAGGTTCTGAAAAATTGGTAATCATTTATTATTGTCAATGCACAGTAAGTGCAAACCTAAACTGATTCAAATATAGCTAACATTGGGCTGTTCTGAATCGTTAATAACGAATCGCGAAAAACATATCTACTGGGTCTCTACTCAAGATTCTTACGAAATCAATATTATTCAATTTGTCTTCAGGGGCGTGGTGAACTGTGATTCTCTCTTGTATTTATAATCGATACTGTAACGAAACCAAAGCCGACGGTCGAGCTCAATGCAATAGGTCATATCGAATAGTATCTGGTAAACGTCAAGATAAATGATTGATGACGAACAGGAAAAGCTGGAAAGATATTTCATCTATTTTTCTTGTGATGCCTTTTATTATTGGATTTAAACTTTCAATGCAGACACGCAGCTTTAAAGATTTTCTGCAATATTAGTGTGAATATATCTGTCCACATTATTGGTGGATGGACACACGTAGGACTTAAAATCCATTTCATTAAATGTAAATTAGTGGTTTTAGATACTCTGTGTAGAACTTACGTTTACTCGTCACTTTTAGATTATTAAACATTTTAGATTTTAAACTTTTTCAAATAATAATTTTAGAAAACATTGGTACACCCAAAACGAATCGTTACAAGGCATGTAGGCAGTATATCAGTAAAATAGTCTTCATGATACATATGAAAACCATACACCATCTGTATGCAATGTTCTTGTTTTCACGCTACATGTATTTTGGAAGATGGTTATCGGATATTCATCAAGTCCAGTATCGAAAGATGACAAAAGAATTATATTCCGTCATCAATCAAACCAACGACAAACATCATAAATCAAGAGATAAAAAATCTTGCATGCCACCAAAATCTAATCCTCAGCCTTCAACATTGCCATCGGTTTCCTTCAATAACTGTTACTTGCCATCCGTGGTTACGTAAAACGTCAAAATCAGTTTACTAATCAGAGTTGGTTATCAGAATAGATTCTAAGAACTAAAATGATAATGAACAGTGTACAATATAGACTTTGAAAGATCCAGCTTTCAACATAAATCTGCTTGCATGAATGTTTTTATAGGCGATGTTAATAAGACAGAAACAATTCAATATATAATTGTTAAGGTGAACGAACCTGCGTAAGAAGCACGTATCTGATTTTTCTTTTTGAAAAAAGTACGAGGAAGATTTCTTTGTCAAGCGAGACCATTCATAAGGTTATACGCCTCCTTATAAGGAAATTAATACGTGGGTACAAATGGAAGCCTCGCTTAAGTGTCATACTATTGTCTGTGGCAGTTCCGTACTGCTCATATTGAATTGTGCTTCAGTGGGAAACTGATAAAGAGCATTGGAATTATTTGACCGGAAGTTCTACACAGAGATAATGAGATTCGGCAAAAAAAATCCTTGAAAATCAATAAAGATATATCTTGTTCGCGGCAAGTAAGCTACCCGCTGACAAGCTTAAATCCTGGCTCCGTTACAACAATAAGCATATACAAACTTCTAAATACGGTTAGGCTTTTTTGTTCAAACTGAGTTGCCCAGCATTCTCAACAATCGATTCTGATGTATAATTAATATTGATTTAATTTAGATCTTTTCATTTCTATCTTCTCAATGTAGAAGAACTTATCGTCGTTATATACTGAAGTCAAGCGTTCTTTCAGATATAAAATATGTTATCAGTCCTAAGGCTACTTTACCGGAATGTTAAAATAATAATGCAAGTGATCTAATGAATACAACAATCAGAATGAATTAATCACTCCTCTGCTTCCGTAGGTTATAACAACATGTGTTTTTGCACTTTTAGCCTCCATAATTCGTCAAACCCCCAATATTTTTTTTATTGGCGCTTGCAGTTCAAGGTAATTGGAAATATGGGTGCCATTACTTTGCATTCGTTCAGGACAATATATTATTCCATTTCGACAACAATTAAATGTGTACTTATTACATACACCATTAATACTTACAAAAGCTTATCGCGGATTTTATTTGGATTTAAAATATTGTCAATATAAGGCCTCAATATGCCACCATACATTAAACGATTATAAAACTCGGCACGACACACATCGACACACATCGAGGGAGAGCACTTCAATAACACTTCAGTCCTTTGAACATGCTCTCCCTCTATATGTGGTCAAAGGGACATAATTCTTGTATTATTTTACTGGTTATACACAATCCTTTGCAATAAGGTAGCATATAGTACCCCCTCTTGTAGACAGGCTGCATTTCGTACCTATACGTACTGTGAATAAATGTTATTCACAGCAGGCAAGAAATTACCCCAAACCCTAAAAGTAAGTCTGCTGACATTGATGAAAGTGTATTGTTTTTAAACAATGTTTTCCACAAAAGAAATTATGGATTACAATGTACATTTCAGGCCTGGTTGTCGTAGCTGATTGTCGGAACTGTTCAGGTTGTATTACAAAATTAAGTCAGTACTACGATAGTAAACACTAATAGCTATCATCATTTTAAGTTGAAATATTACCATGAAAGTCCTTATAGTTCTAGCAGTTCACTGTAGCATAGATGTCGATATCTTAACAGAGGTTAACATGCATCACGAGTATTTCCAAGCTAATGCAATATGTAGTATAACATATAGAATTTTTTCATAGGCATATCTTCTCTAGCCATTATGTGCCATTTATTTTGACGAACGCTTTACGACAATCTTCATCCCAGAGTAACTTTCATATGACAAGCAAATAATGTTAAGTCACTACAATATCACACCCAAACGGAAATTAAACATCTGACTTGACAGATTGATTAATGTTTAAGCCACGTGCAGCGGTGTTTCAGCTACGCTGCGGTGTGAACATCTTTTTAATTTATTTAAATTTTTGTATTGGATATTTAAACATAATTCTAATGCGTACCACCCTCGGCGGTTAACATCAAACATACAAATCAATTGAACGGAATCGGGCATACATAAGGGTTAAAATGTTTAGATATCTATTTATATCTTATATAAAGTGTTTCATGCTGAATCTTAAAAATGTAAATAAACCCTGTTAATTTAAGTTATTTAAAGTCATTCGTAAAAAAATATTTTTATGATCCGTTAAAGGAACTTGATGTTTGTAAGTTAATATTTGTTGTGTTGGAGTTAGCTTTGTGTCTTATTCAGATTGGATTGAAATGATAAGTAGGGTATATATGCTGACATGTATCTTACGATTTAAGATGATAGTTAGCACCATTCATGTGCAGTAACTCACAGGTAAAATTTGTTCAGTTTTTATAAACAATGATTTTGAGACTGGTGTTATGAAGTGAATTTCAGAATAGTTTTTATTTCCTGAAAGTTTACTTTTTGTTAGCGAACAAGTTATATTACATTCATTCAAATCTTTAAGTCACGTGGGGTGACATGAGCATGGTCACGACAGCCTGTCGCTTGATAGCCGTATAGTTGTCAATCAAATACTATAGCCAATGGTATTTTTCTTTAGTCCCTAATTGGCTTGACCAATCGAAATTAGT
>JARFOD010000142.1:0-11893 GCA_031763545.1 Mopalia muscosa | reverse complement strand
GTCCCCTCTTAGACCCTTCTCTTCAAACTATCTTAACAGTGTGGGCATCAAGATCCATTCATGGATCTCTTGTTTTAACAAGTTTACACATTTGAATAAAAAAAAAGTTGTTCAACCAATCAAATAATGACATTTTACCGCCATATTTATCATATGAACCTGCAATTCTTCAGTCTCTTAAAGGGATTAAATCCAGTTAATGTTGCAGAGTGAAACGTATAGGCCTACCTTGCCTTTCAAGCCAGTCAAAAACTGCTTGAATCAGCAAATGGTGGTTTATGTACTCCATATTTGTTTTCCATGAATGAGAGTTCATTGTCATAGGTTGATTAACTTGTTTGAATAAGTTAATAAGGCGTTCCAATGAGTAAATAAGTTATTCCCAGGTCCTTTTTAGGGATCCACAATTGTCCTTTTACAATCACTTTTGTCAATTTTGTACATTTTAAATAGAATCGATTCTACTTTCTATGTCTGGAGATTGATTCTAAGGTACACCCAGGCCATCTTGGTTTCTTGTTTTGAACTTCTTTTATTTGCAAATGACTAATGTGTTCTCCCATATATTGACAGGAATGAATCTGGCATGGCTTATGAGAGTTGTCTTAGTCTTGTCCACTGTAGAAACTCACGCAAGAATATGATTGTTGGTCTGATCGGCTTTAGATTCTGTATCTGAAGTTAACAAATATGACAATACATTTATCCCGAGAATTGGTCATATTACATCCAAACCGAGTTGTTTTGTGTACTGGAAAGTTGGCATAATCAGTTGGTACTATCTGGTTTTAGATTGTGCATTCAGGAACATGAAGCCAATTGTCCCATCTTGTGTTTTGTTGTTGCAAGTGGCACAGAGGGTTAACCAGTGAGTGAAATAAACTGAGCACAGTGTTAAACCCCAATCAAACAGACTTCAAGGGGCATAACTGTCCTGTAAGACTCTTTAGTTCTGAGTTTTTATTTATATTAACCCTTGTTGTCGAACTAAAATGGACATATCTTACACGCCTGTCTTACATATCAAGGTAAAAACATTACTTTGAGCTCTTCTGAATAAGGGCATATTCTGTATTGTGGGACAAGGAGAAAAGCAAAGACATGACCACTGAGATGGATTTTCAACTTCTGGATATATTGGTCAAGATTTTAAAATAAAATCCAAAATCCATCTCAGTCGTCATGTCTTTGTAATTTACCCAGCTTCTTAATGCCACTCAAACAAGGAGAAAAGCAGTCCTGTTCAAGCCGGAAGATTTATCACACTGATTTGGATTTTTTGTCCTCCTTTGGGGTTATTTCCCTCAGATGATGGCATGTGAAAGAAACCAACCATATCCCCATTAACTACATTAACAACCTCATGTTAAACCAACTTCTAATGGCAACAGCAAGTCTCCTCTTACCACCTTTGACTGAAGATTCAGCTAGTTTTCGCACACACTACATATTTACTGTTGATTTCTGGTGGAATCAAATTATGTGTATATGATATTATCTCCTCCTACAACAGTGGCAAAAGGGTTAACAATTGACAGACATTAGTTCTCTTTAATAGGAAATTTGTTTATTTTTACAATACAGACAATAGACACATTTTTGAGAAGGAAAATCACATCAGCCGAAGTAAGTACCACAATTAACACAGTTAAATGAACATACTCTTCTCCTAGGACTGGATGGGGCATGAGTGCTCTCCCTTGTTGAACCTCGCACAGGAATGACATTAAAGGTAAATAAAGGTCTAAGAGTTCCCCTGGTTGACAGATTTAACAAGTGCTTTTTGTTTAGTGCAACATCCTGGTAAAACTAAAATGTAGCCCATATAGTGCCTGTACAACGTAAAACAGTTCATTGACAAAATAGTTAGTAAACTGGCATGTGTTCAGAAATTAAAAAAAAAAAACTAAAAACATATTTGTGATGGGAAATCATTTTCTTCTAAGAACTCAATGAATATACCACACAGTCTCATTTATGCACAAATTTCACTTTTTCCAACCATATATACAAAGACATACTATTGTTAAAAGGACACGCGATCATGATGGTTCTGTAGGTATGCAGTAGAACATAGATTTACAGGCATTTATATGTATATATATATATCATGTATATATATTTATATTAGACAAAACTCAGCTGTAGAAATTGGCACAGTCCACTTTCCTTGTCCAAGTTCTGGTAACCTGGCCTTCTCTTTAGAGGTACATGTTCTCCGAAAACACCACTAGCTCTTAATACATTCAATACTTTTAAAAAAAGGAAACAAAAACTCAAAAATCTATATAGTTATATATTAAAATTCCCCACACTATATATGTGTTAAATTACATTAATAATCTACCCCTGTTCAAATCAATAACAGAAATTGTGCAAAATTTGCCAACACTTCTGGGACTAAATGTACAATGTACCTAAGATGTCCACAAATGGAGATGGATTGAGGATAAACATAGAACAAAGGGTCTACATTGCCTGGTACTTCTTCACTCATAAGACATACATGTACACACTGAATTTAAAAAACTGTCTGTATACTCCGGTTTCAGGTATAATCATGGGGTAAACAAATTTTCAGTGTATTGTACATTAGATGGTCTCAAAACTCACCTCCCTTTCATAGAATTAAGGCGAGTAGGTTTCGGAAAAATTCAGTGGTCCTTATACGCAGATTTCTAGTTTTTTGATACTGTACTCGAGCTTCTGGACCTGTATTCATAATGCTACTGAACTATTTCTTTAGTTATGAAATACATGTAAGCAGCAAAATGTCAGCCTTTCATTTAATCTTCCATTTTATAAAGGCCACTTACAATCTGCAATTAGCATCATAGAAACAAAATCTGTGTTTCCAAAATTAAAGTGATGTTTTTCTTAAATGCAAGAATAATTTTGTATCTTTATGAATAGGGGCCCAGGTATATTCAGAGGGCCCTTTTAATCAGCTTTCCAGTATAATTACTCTATTTTCTGAGATATTCAAAAAGTAGTTCTACTTATCCTTTAATCAAAGTTTGAATGCTGGGATTGTTTCAGTTAGCAGATAAGACAGTCATTATAAGGCCACTACCTGCCGACCAGTTGATGTATGAGAGAATCACATACACAAATGATTTACACCTGTGATGTACAAATTTTGCTGAAACATTTCATAGCATTATTCAAACAGACAACAAATTTATCTTTCTCTTTATTCACGGAAAAATCATAACCTGATGTAAAATAAATTTATTTAAAACTCTGGCTGAATAGTTCAAAACAAAATCCAAATTCCACTTCCAAAAAGGACTTACATGTGATGTGATACAAGATTACTCTTTGTCAGGTTACTCAGGTAATCATAACCTTGCTTTGAGCAACCGGCTTCTATCGATGTAAAATCTTTGAGGAGCTTTAAAAGACGGGATCTTGCCAAGGGTGGATTAAGATTAAGACATTGCCCATATACTGAATCTGCTTAACTATTTGTTTAGCAAGAGATTATAGAAAGTTAAGGGCCACTCAAAACACAATTTTTATTTGGGAGTTTAAGCCTAGAATTATACTTCATGATCAAAAGTATAAAAACAGTTTTCAAGTCTACAGTTCCAACATGTTGTATACATGCAATTGTTTTACAAGAATTGTGCGCTACAGAAGTAGCTTAAGAATTTTGTTTCGATATACACATGGTCAAAACAGATTTAGACAATTAGTAAATTCTCTATCAGACTCGTCCGGCTGATCAAATATATTGAAAAACAAACAACTTAAAAACAAAATCCTGATCAAGTAAGGCTTTTGTTTAAACTTAAACTTCTCTACATGTAACTTTATTCCTGCCCCCTTCGTTAACACTGACTGAATGATAGGATTCATATCCATTACCATTTAACATAAAAATCAACTCAGACAATGCCTTTTGTACTGCAATTGGAAAAACAAAAGTTACCCACATTAACCTACAAGTCAGTACAGGGTTGATGCTCATCTTCAGACATGATAAAAACAGTTTTTTTAAATGCTAAATGTGTTTGTTAGCAAATGATGTATGGAAGTACACTGGTATATTCTCTTGTAGTGAATGGTGAGTTATCTTGCTATACATTTTCAGTTCCTTCCCTTGGATTGAGAGTGACTTCCCTTTGTATACATTTTCATAATGAGTGAATACCTCATCAGCAAACAGTTAAACCTCGTTTTCAAACTTGCTACTAAATGACATTGGTAGTTTGACACATTAAAAAACTAACCAGTCATACAACTAACATGATAACAAATGTTAACAAAATTAAAAACAACAGACCATTCACCGGTTCCGTATAAGATGGTTGACTGGTAAACTGGTAGATAAAGCAAAAAAAAAAAAAAAAAAAAAATGTAAACATATAATTGAGCTTGATAATGAATGTGTTCAGATTGGGGTATCATATAACCAGTCTGCATCTAGCATTAGGCTGGCCACAACAACTTCTCCTATATAACTTATAAGACAGGTAACATGTGAGTTCATCGATAGCCTTATTGCTTATAGGATAGTTGTATCTATGGGCTTATTTATTTATGATGTAACATCGAAGGGCATTTAAAATTAGCATTAAAATACAACATGAGCTTTCTGTAGTCCAGGGGCCGGTTTCTCAGAGATGACATCACACCATGTTAAAGGTCTTTCTCTAACTCGTTGTTAGCAATTTATTCTGGTTTTCAGCGGCTTATTGTCTTTCGGGCAACTGGCCCCTGATGTATAATTACTTTTTTAAGCATGTAAAATGACATCATTATTATATAGCTTATGACCCTCTGGATAAGGGCATTGAAGTTTAACCAGACTCGACCAAGCAATGAAGAATCATTAATTTTCCCAGCATGGCAAAAGGTTTCACATCTAACGACTGTTGTGTGGCTAAATTGTTGGCGTAAATCACCTGCCTACCCTAGACAAAATTTATCTGTAAAAATTTGCTTTTAAGGAATATATTTTCACACAATTTTGTGTACTTTTGCACAAAATATTATTTTCTGGGTGTATTTTGATGGCTTTAACATAAAATTATGTGTACAAAATACTCCAGAATATACCAGATAGACAGGTGTATTTTAAATGTAAACGTTGAGCTTTGCACTAAACACTCATTGCTCAATGAAGACATAGTAGATTCAGGCCATACACCTCAACTCTAGAGGAGCACAAATTAGTACAGGTAAGTCTGACTGCTAATCTTACCTGAACAAGGTTTTACAGTAGCTACTTGATAACGGAAAGTTTACCCTATTAGGTGGTGTGTTTTAGAAATTAAACACACATTTGTTGCCACATTTACAATGTATTTCAGTTTCCTTGGATGGTATATTTGTGAGTAATAGTATTTTGGAATCTTTGACATCTATGGATGTTTAATGAGTTGTTTCACTTATAGGATGAGTGACAGTGTATCCAACAAAAATAGCCAGAAAATGTCAGGTGCTTGCTATGGTTGAAAAAATAACGTTCCTACAGAGATAAGGAACAACATCATGACTGTGTTCAGGACATACTGACATAATACGAGGGAGGTGTCTTGGATAGCTTCTTGAAATAAACACATTTTGAAATAGCTCCCTCCCAACCCTCCATATAAGCTGTGCTTTTTTTGTCTCCTGTTGAAATGAAACCCATTGGTTTGCTGTTATCTCCATTTATACCCTTGAAACAGGTAATAAATTTTTCAGCCAATGAAATGGTTGGAATTTCAGACCCAGTATAATCCAGACAATCTTCATTGCTGTGGTCAAATGTGCACAAGTAAACTAGTGTGTTTTGGTTTCTAGTGGTGAAACCTTACAACCGTCCAATATGTGTAAAAGTTTATTGTATATATGATCATCAGAAATATGTAAAAACTAAATCCAGTATTGATGTCTAGTAACAAAATTCCTTCATTTTTTGTCAGTTTTGAAAATTGTTATGATATACCTTGTATACTATGTTGTTAACAATGGGAATATTGAAATGTGTCAAGCCAGCCTAAATGATAAAGATTAAGTCCATGAAGGTATCCAGCCAGTTCTACCCTCAATAGCCCTCATGCAAAAGTAAGCCTCTGTGTTCAGCTTCTGTTCACCAAGACAGACATGTGGAGGGGAGGGGAGGGAAGTACATCGGTTGTGAGAGCTGATACATGTACGTGGCTGATGGTCAAGTACTGGACACACATATGATGAAGAATACCTTCAGATATAATAATCAAAAGGTTGACGACTGTATGGTCCAAGAGGGAGGGGGAGGAGGGGGGAATCCACCGATATCTTCACAGGGTCAAGGTCATATCTAACGTTGATTTAATCTAGCAATACAATAATGTACACTTTATACAATCATACAGCAAAATAAAATCATAATGACCGTCTAGGCTACCTCATTTACATATACACGTTGGGCAGATAGAACAAGTTTTTTTTTGTAAAATAAAACAAGACAATTTTTCTTACACTACTCCATCCAAATGGCATAGAAAGAAGAGCTCATGTAGCCTTGTATTAGTAAGACATGTTGAAATGAGTTAGCCGCTTTTTGACGGCGAAACCACAGTGTGTTGCAGTGTTAACTGTGTGATGGTTTAGGGGTAGGATATGCACCCATATAAGTTCTCATCGCACAATGTCTGTAGACTGAGAGCTAGCGAGCTGTGGAGACTCCTCGTCAGACATCTTTCAAAGGAAATACCATGATTTTCTTATCTGTGAACATCAAAAACACGATCACATCTGTTGGGAGACACCTCCTCTGTGAACGACCACATCATAAGCTAAAATTTACACTTGTCTTCTCACAGCATAGTTGACCATTTGAATACACATTAAAAGTTTCTAGTAGAGCTGAAACGGTTAACTGGTTACCATAAAGAGTCAAGCTTACACAACATAGTTCAGAAACTGGTCCAGAAACAATAAACACTAGATGTCTGTTCACACAGCACTAATCAACCACTACTAAAACATAAATATTAGCATATCCACTGCCAATTCTTCACCAGCAGCTCTGCCCATTTGGTATTGTAGAAAGTCACAAGAGCACTGAAAACCCGGTCACTGTCGCAATTTAAACAGAAATGTGGCAACCAGCAACACTTTCCCTCAATAAAGTTATCTGTACAGCAAGGAGGCTGCACAGCATATAACAGCTCTATAGGGGCAGCATCAACAGGTACTTCAACATTCCACTAACTAGACGCATTGCAATCCAGGTTTTGTGCCATAGTGCTACACAGGAAATTTTAAAAATGTATTCAGATTTTAGGAATACAGGTAAAATTTTCTTTTCATGAGAATGAAACGACAGGTGAACTGAACTGGTTGGCCAACAGGCAGTTTGACCGGTCCAATTACCAGTTGGTTAAAGAAAATGCTAACCGTTTCAGCTCTAACAAGCAGATTCAGACACAGTGTCGAATATCGCAAAATGGGTCCAAATATAGTTCTGCAACAGCCACTAGCTGTGATGCTGCCTGACATTCAGATTGAGGCTGTGTCGTAAGGGTTACTGTCTGCCCCATGAAACAAACCTCTTCATCACAAATCATTTCTAGTCTCTCATTAACACAAAAGGTATTAGACAAAAAGTTCAACACGTTGCTTCAACTTTATTTTTAAAATAACTTTTAAAAATCTTCAACAGCCATGTCTGCAGAGTTGAGAAGGTGTATCTTTGCTGCGCCCGAGACCATGGGTAGTCATAGAAAAAACAAAATATCCCCAAAAGCCCATGAGGCCATGTGAAAGCCTAGGCTGTGGAGTGGTTACTTGCTAACGGTTTTACACACACTGACACTTGTACACAGCCTAAGTTACACCTAGCAATGTACTGGAGTTGCATGTGCACAGCTTTCTCCCTCCTCGCAGTAGATCACAGTAACTCATATTGGCGCAGATGCATCCTTTGGATAATGTCACGACAATCGTTGAACACACGGCGGATATTTTCTGTGTCAACTGCACATGTGAAATGAGGGTAACAATAGTGGCGGTCATCCGCGCTGGCTGTGCTGATTCGCTGAAAAACAAAAACCAATTCATTCATTTACCAGATAAGGAAAATCAAGTCACAAAGATTGTACATGTAGGTAGTAGTTTAACAAAGGTATCACTAAAGTGGTAAGTGGTATCACTGCTTACCCTAAATCCCCTCCAATTTCCTCCATGACAAATCCTAACTTTTTTGCTTATTTTTGACAATATTTCAGCATGTAATTGAACAAATTTATGTTTTCTGACAAATGCTGATGTTTTCTAACTGAAAAATTCATCTTCTGCCTCTCTGACACAATTTCCAAGTCTTTTAAATAGATTTCAAAATATTAATTTTATGGACGTGAGGGTATTCAGTTTTTAATTGAAACATGTAACAGCGAGGTAATAAATGAAAACATGGTCCCTTCCTGACGATCTTGATTCAGTGGTTTCCAAGTGTTAGCGGAAACCTATGGAAATGATTTGGATAATTATTAGTATAATAAAAAAACTCCAATAATATTTAAACTAAAGTTGCGATTGCAAATTTTTTTTTTTCAAATTAGTTGACACAGAGTGATACACTTTGATTACATTGCGAAACTGTAAATGGAATTTTAAGTCACCACAAAAGGAGGACTTTCTTACAAAATATGTATCATCACATTATTTAACATATTGTTACCTGCTCTGGATAGCACCATGCATTTGTCTCAATAACCAAACAATGGTGGACTGAATCTAGATCAAGGCAAGGTTTCCTATAGTTTATCTCTCTCTAATTTCTTATTTTTTTAGTGTTTCTTTTTCACGTTGCTCCATTAATATAGATAGAGAAGTTTGAGCTATCAGCACATCATTTCCCCCTGGTTATTTGGTTTGTTTTTTTGATTGGGGTTTATTGCCATACTGAAGGTTATTTCACTAATATGACATCCTGTAGCCCAATGGGTGAAGGAAACCACCTCTGACACCACTGGCAACAAGCAAAAACATCAGAGGACAAATACAAGGCACTCCCAGGACAATGCAAAGACATCACAAACATATCAACTTCTTGTTTCTCGACTTCAGAAAGTACCAGAGCACAGGAAGGGTGGTTATTGGGTTTGTTTGTTTGTTTAATTAGGGTTTAACTTGGTACTTATGGGTATTTCACTTATATGACGATGTGCCAGCCCAATGGGTGAAGGAAACCCCCCTCAACACCACTGGCAACAAACAAAGACAAGCAAAAGACAAATACAGGAGAACAACAGGACACACTATATAGACGGCACAAACAGATCGGCTTCCTATCACCATTAGCTCTGAGAGCACCAGGGCAACATGAAGCTCCCTCCAACCTCTCACATGATTATTAGGATAATTACTTACCAGGAATTCATCTCTAATGAAGTATTTGGCTCTGACCACTTCTACATCATCACTTGGCTCCACCAGAGCTACAAAACAACACAATATATAAAAAATACTCCAAACACATTTTCATTAAATCTTGTTTACACAGGTCTGAAATGTTCCAAAGGTTAAACAGCTCAACTTAATCTTTGGCATACATTATTTGTAGCCAATAAAAAAAACCCGTGTTTTATGTTTGAACCACAAATCATCCGAGGATGAAAAGTTCAATTGGACTGTTATAGAACTTTCAAGTTTGTATATATCTTGGATTTCTTTGTTTGTTTGGGGTTTAACACCGTACTCAAAAGTATTTTATTTATATGTTGATGGATTATCCCTTTTACTTGTATAGATTTCTTGGAACTCCGCCAAAACACACCTAAAACTTTAAAACGTAGGTGCAAAACAGAAGATTAGTTTTTTTCTTCACAAAATTAAAGTCAGTTAAGAAAACAAATATGAATGACAGTAACCTACCATCTGCTGGTGTTTGATATCGATCAAAGTCAGGAAAATAATCATCGATTTTTGATTTGCCTGCTTTGATCTTCTCCGCCAGTAAATCCTGCTTGTTAAGGAATAAAATCACTGAAATTGTTCGCAGCCATCTGCAAAAAACAAACATAAACACACATGTCCAGTAGGTTTAGTTGTTTCCTTGACATTTGTATAAGCTTAATGATTGGTATACATCTAATCCATGTATACTGACCATTCTATTTTCTGATACATTTTTCACAGCACTATTTCAACAATTTTGAACGATTTTTCCTTAATTGCCTTTAAACAACTGTGCCAATGTAAATGTAATACTTAAGTGGCTTCAAGGGACAACTGGGAAATGGTGATTGCTTCAAGTTGTATTAGATTGAGGTTTTACACACTAGTTAAAGTTACCGCATCATTAGATCCAATGGGTGAAATAACATTCACCTACAGAAAATTTACAGACCAAAAAGAATGTTTGTTTGATTGGGGTTTAACGTCATACCCAGGGGTGTTTCACGACAGACTCCACACAGTGTTCCTTGCCAATTTTACAATAAAATAAAATCAAGAAATCTGGAAAAAACCGCCGCCGCAATTGCCAGAGCCACATAGTGTGACTCACTCATATACCCGATGGTTGGCAGATGGACTACATAGAAGTAGGATTAGAAAGCATACACACCAGTGTCTTAGCCAGGATGGAAAATCTGCCTGTCCTAAATCCTTGTCAAAATTTTCTTTCCCATGTTAAAATTCGGAATTTATGCCTGTCTTTTTGCAATTTTTTGTCTCTAGCTAAGACTATGGCACAGGCTAACCACTAAGGAACAGCTGCAGGCCCAAAAAGAAATTCAGTTTAAAACTTACAGTTTATAGTAGGAAAATGTGTTTGTTTGATCAGGGTTTAACGTCGTACCCAAAGGTATTTCACTTATATGACGACAGACTTCACACTTATTTCTTGCCAGGAAATGTAAACAGACAAATGGCTAAGGTTTTGTCATTGGCTGAAGCGAGTGACATGACCTGCTGCTCTGGTTGAACATTGTCAGTATATGAGGACATTTGCAATGAACAAAACTCATACCTATTGTTCCAGATACTTTTAAAGAGTTCCAGAGATTCACGTAGTCTGTTTTGGCTGGGATCCTCTCGTAGTACAAGATTGTAGCTGCTACAGGCCGTCACAAAGATAATGGCTGTCACATCATTGAAACACTGAATCCATTTCCTCCTCTCGTCTCTCTGACCACCAACATCAAACATGCTGAACAAAAAAATTCAAATACCTTTAATAAAGAGTTTTAGGCAAACATAAAAAGCACTGTTCTTATTTCACTTATAACACTGAGATGAACTTCTCTTATTTAACTTTATTTGGATCAAAGTTTGTTTTTACCATACTTAAAATCATATCACTTGAATTGGATGGAGAAAACTACTATTGACTTTGCCTTATTTAGTGTGGTTGTTAACCTATGGATGTCCACTCAGCTATTACTACCCCCCTAACAAATGGTCAGTCTACTTAACAACACTAGACTGAGCCTTCAAACACTGGTCACAGTATCACAAGGAATTTCAGGTGGAGAAAAAAGAAGCAGTAATAGATATCATAAAAGAAAATTCAAATCGGATTACTTACTGAAAATTTACTTTATCAACAGTAAACTTTGTTTCAAATATCCCTGAAGTTAAAACTCGACATCGTAGTATATCCTGAAAAGAAAAAAACATATAATATACTGTAGTTCAATACTGTAGAATAGTTATAAAACTCCTTCAGCAGAGAGTACTTTAGCTAGGTACTGTAGACGAAAAGGTGATAGATGGATTCAATCACAAGAGTGATATACATTGAAAGCAGTACAACCTTGTGGTACAAGTGAAACAGGAAGCTCCTTCCACCTCATGTTTGTTTATATATATATATAGCTTTATTTTCCGAGGGAATTACATGTCATTTAAAAAATGTTACAAGTACTCTGTCAGTTGAATAACTGTTCTTCCCAGAGGCCCTCCACAAACA
>JARFOD010000131.1:0-11894 GCA_031763545.1 Mopalia muscosa | reverse complement strand
CCTTCATTTGTATGATTGACTCTGACGTGAAAGCATGGCTAGACGGATTCTTGAACTGGCACAGTTGCATCGCGCAACGAGGAGGGAAAGGGTATTCAGAGATAGACGTATCCTATTGATATTTTTACTGATGCTGAATTGATCAGCAGATATCTATTTTCACGAGAAGGCATCAGGTTTATAACGGATTTAATAGCACCTGAGAGTGAGCATCCAACTGGCGTAAGACCACTATTACTGACTTCCATTTTGTCAGTCTCGAATATAGTTCTTAGTAAAAATGGTATGTAGTCTTGTTTTATTTATTCTGGCCCTGAGAATTTTTTTTTTGTTTTTTTTTTTGTGGAGTATTTGGTATTGATGCGAAGTAATTGAGTTGAGGTTTCTGGTCAGTGTAATATCATAGCCTTAATAGGTCACATTTGGTGTATTTATCACCATTTGATGGAGGGGGGATTTGGCTGTTGTTTTCATTCCGAGTCGGCTTGACAACACCTATAAACGTCGAGGCCCTGTAACTCAAGTTTTTCCACGGTCATCACATGTCACTTTTTGAACTGGAAACTTCAAAATGACCCATTAAAGTATGTGCCAGGGGTTTTCGCTCAACGGAGTTAAATTGTGGGGCCTGATTTACCTGGTTGCATAACAGTATTACGCAACAGGTATATTTCAAATGGTTGTTTGCGATCCTATACAAGTTTCACAACCAACATCCTGCCGAGTTGTCAGCAGAGTTTCACGAGCACTATCTGCAAAAATTAACAACTTTGTAAAGAGGCACCTTAGTACACTCTATATCTGGAATAACAGAGTGAAGTCACAACTGACGTTTAATAGACACATACACATGCAATCCCTTCTATTGAAAGTGAAACTGACGCATGTTGGGACACGGCCAACTGCTAAGTTAACAGCCAACTAAATCCTAGTTGACAGCTACCTGGCACTGTCCCTGTCAGGGTTTTATGAATATGAAAATAGCAGGAAACTATGGAGTAGTCAACTAGGCATTTAGCAGGCTGCTAAGGAGTAGTTGTCTGCTAGTTTAGCAGGGTTTTATGAACATCGGCCCTGGTGTTCTCAAGAAGATCCGCAGATAATGTCCTATTGTTCTAAAGCAGATATTTTTGGTTTAGTTTTCTAGAGTAATTTAACCGGTCATAGTTTAAATACTGTCATAGTTTAGTTTAATGTCTACATCTACCGATTCTTTTTATCCATTGTGGGTTAGTGTATTTACTGAACTGTACAAGTATCAAACTGTGATTTATTACAGACGTTTCCTGTTACTGGTTCTATAGAAGCACTTTATTAAACCTATTCTTTCACTAATTGCCATTTAAGGGCTACTTCATGCAACTGTGGCACTTGGTGTTGAAGTAGTATAAATAATCGAATTGCTAGTTAGCGGAACTTAAAACTTAGTGTGAGAAGAAAAAAAAGTAGATGGAGTGATGCCACTATGGACGGACTGAAAATGTAGACTGCAACATGTAGAGCTGAGTAATGTAACCCAAAGGTCCTGGGTTCGAATCCCGGTGGAGGCAAGCAATTTTTTCTTTCTTCATTTTTTTAAAATATATGTATGGCAGAACCAGGCTTTCGGATTTACTCAAGTAAAGAACAAAGTTGTCTAGATCAAAAAGATGCTAATTTAGCGTCCCTGCGTCCGTGCTTTATGAACAGGGAAAATCGCTGTCTTTACTGGGTAAGAATTCGGGATTTACCGTGAGCCTCTGTAGCTCAGTCGGTAAAGTGTTGGGCTTGTAACCCAGAAGTCCTGGGTTCGAATCCCGGCGGAGGCAAGCACATTTTTCTCTCTTCATTTATTTAAAATATATATATAGTTTTATTTTACGGCAATGTTTTATTATGTTGACTAACGTTTTATAACGTTATTGTATTTCCTCTTTTATCATTTAAACTATATGGGTTTTATCTACTGAACTTATCCCATATTGAAATAAATACTATGAATCGCTATTGGTATCGTAGGGTTACCTTTGTGTAATTAATCGAGAAAAAAGATGGCGGCTCTCTCTTGTTCCGGTCTTTGGGTCTTTTTGAATATTTTCTCGAAATATTATTTAACTTACATTTTACCACGTAAGTCCAATACTTTGAGAAAAAATTGAGTATTTTACAACTACTTTATTTACAACAAAACTAACACCAGGAGCATGCACATGAAATAACGGTAACCAAGTCGTTTTGATGGCTTAATTAAGTTTTGTAAACCATAACAGTTAAACAGAAATAGCATTGCTGTCAACTCGTAATTAAGTTACAACAGATTGACTCTCATCAATCAGAATAATATCAATAACCAAATTAAGTAGGCATTTGACTGTTATTCAAATTATTTGATTTGCTTTCGTGCTTTTGTCAGTAATTTATCAGTAAATGTATAGTGATTGAATTTTGGAAATTAATAAAATAAAACGTGTCTGAGCTGCCTATCCAGCTTGGTCGTGTAACCTACACGGGTTTCCTCCATGGGACTATTCACGGTATAACGCACTTCCTGGGGGTTTTATGTTGGTTTTTTCTTCAAACATAACCACCTTTAGCAACTCCATCGTCAGGTGTGGTTGGCCGAGATGGTGAGTAGTTGTTTATAGCGTTCTGTGCATTTTGTTCACAAAATGTCACACAGCATGTGGTCTCTTTGGTGATTAACTGAGCTTATAGTCGGTGATCTCTGTGGTGATAAACTGAGCTTATAGACGGTGATCTCTGTGGTGATAAACTGAGCTTATAGACGGTGATCTCTGTGGTTATAAACTGAGCTTATAAACGGTGATCTCTGTGGTGATAAACTGAGCTTATAGACGGTGATCTCTGTGGTGATAAACTGAGCTTATAAACGGTGATCTCTGTGGTGATAAACTGAGCTTATAAACGGTGATCCTTTGGTGATAAACTCAGCTTATAATGGTGATCTCTTTGGTGATAAACTGAACCTATAAACGGTGATCTCTGTGGTGATAAATTGAGCATATAATGGTGATCTCTTTGGTGATAAACTGAGCCTATAAACGGTGATCCCTTTGGTGATAAACTGAGCTTATAAACGGTGATCCCTTTGGTGATAAACTGAGCTTATCAACGGTGATCCCTTTGGTGATAAACTGAGCTTATAATGGTGATCTTTTTGGTGATAAACTGAGCTTATAAACGGTGATCCCTTTGGTGATAAACCGAGCTTATAATGGTGATCTCTGTGGTGATAAATTGAGCTTGTAAACAGTGATCTCTTTGGGGATAAACTGATGTTATAAACGGTCATCTATGTGGTGATAAACTAAGCTTATAAACGGTGATCTCTGTGACGACAAACTGAGCTTATAAATTGTGATCTCTTTTGTGATAAACAGAGCTTATAAACCATGATCTATGTGGTGATAAACTGAGCTTATAAACGGTGATCTCTTTGGTGATAAACTGAGCTTATAAACGGTGATCTCTTTGGTGATAAACTGAGCTTACAAACGGTGATCTCTGTGGTGATAAGCTGAGCTTATAAACTGTGATCTATGTGGCGACAAACTGAGCTTATAAACCGTGATCTCTTTGGTGATAAACTGAACTTATAAACCGTGATCTCTTTGGTGATAAACTGAGCTTATAAACGGTGATCTCTTTGGTGATAAACTGAGCTTATAAACTGTGATCTCTGTGGTGATAAGCTGAGCTTATAAACTGTGATCTATGTGGTGACAAACTGAGCTTATCAACTGTGATCTCTTTGGTGATAAACTGATGTTATAAACGGTCGTCTATGTGGTGATAAACTAAGCTTATAATAAACTGAGAAACGGTGATCTCTGTGGCGACAAACTGAGCTTATTAACTGTGATCTCTTTGGTGATAAACTGAACTTATAAACAGTGATCTTTGTTGTGATAAACAGAGCTTATAAACCGTGATCTATGTTGTGATAAACTGAGCTTATAAACGGTGATCTCTTTGGTGACAAACTGAACTTATAAACGGTGATCTCTTTGGTGATAAACTGAGCTTATAAACGGTGATCTCTTTGGTGATAAACTGAGCTTATAAACGGTGATCTCTGTGGTTATAAACTCGTCTTATAAACGGTGATCTCTTTGGTGATAAACTGAACTTATAAACGGTGA
Organism: Mopalia muscosa; assembly: GCA_031763545.1. NCBI lineage: Eukaryota > Metazoa > Mollusca > Polyplacophora > Chitonida > Mopaliidae > Mopalia > Mopalia muscosa. The sequence continues at coordinate 7,752 of JARFOD010000131.1, read as the reverse complement.
TCTCTTTGGTGATAAACTGAGCTTATAAACGGTGATCTCTGTGGTGATAAACTGAGCTTATAAACGAAAAAAATATAAACTGGTTGTGTTAAGAAGCTTCGAATGTCGTAACATCCCTCGGTTGTTTCCATACCATACCATAAACTTTATTACGCGTTGATTGGGCTAAGTTATACGGTAATCAAGGGAGGTTTCTCGCATAGATTTCCTTTCATAAATTATCCAATTATTCACCGTTTTCTTGTCTCTGAAGAAAATTCTTGTGTCGATATGATGACGTAATTGGAGCTACATTTACAGACAAAACACCCACATAAGCTGATTGGTTACAAAGAAAGCAACTAATTCAGTATGAATATTGAAATATTTTATAAGAAGATTTTAAACAAACTCAAAATCAGAAAATATTTTAATACATACTTGGACTTTTAAAGCGGTAACCCAGGGTGTTCTCTTTGAATGTCATGGTCGCACTATAGGCGTGTTACTATAGAGTAACCGTGCAAGAAACGCAGTGATTCGTTGATTTGTGCTTTACTCCGTGCTTAAGGGCATTTCACTTATATGACAGTGGTGTATTCAAACAATAATTGGCAAGAGCGTTTGTATAATATTGGGCCCAGAAATGTCTATCTATGTGAAAGGTGGTAAAAGGGCAGACAATACAAACGTTTTCATTAAAACGAAATTTTAAATCAACGAGTGTGTGTGAAAATAAATACAATGTTAGACACATCAATACTATGAAAGTAACACTTGGTGGTGGCCAGTTTATCCATGAGTAAAACTGAAACCAGCAGGAGGTGATGCTCTCAACTCGTGGAATAAGAGACACCTCAGGCTTAAAATTGCACATATAAAAGTTAACGTGTTCAGAAATCAATTTCAACTGATAGGCCAATTCTTTTATTTAAATATTATTTTATTGTACTACGTTTGGATGCAACTTGTTGTTTAAGGCTTTTCCCCTTTAAATAAATAATGATTGGTCTTTCAATTTAAATACAAATTTAGTTAAAGTTAATAAAGCGTTGGAATGCTATTGCCGTTCTTTTCGGGACACCATGGTAGCGCCATGTCATGAAGTAAATTGTCCCCTTTGTTCAGGATGATTTTGTTCTCCAATCAACTGTTTGTAGCGGATAGTAACATATTTGTTCTGCATTGTTTTAAATATATGTGTCCAATTTAGATCTGGTAAAAACGTACCGTTCGTAATAAAAGTACCTTTTTGATAAAAAGTGTAAATGTGTTTATTAGTTACTGATGAGTTGAGTGACAACTCATAATTACCTAATAATATAAGTGTTACGAACTTTTCTGCACTTCTGAATAAAATAGACTTACCTAAATAAACAACTTGTTTACTGGATGCTCTGGATAAAACCATTGTGATTTGTAACACAAGAATCGATACAGTTGAAATTGACAGATGAAAGGATTTTCATTAAACAGCATTGTTATGATTTGTCTTGTTTCAAGGACATCTGTTTGTGAGATTGTACATACTATGAGCGCTATAATGTCACATGTCTGTGCTTATATTTTATCTTGTTTTCATGCTCAGTCAATTTGTTGAACACAACACAATCCAGCATGCGCCTCTTTCCATCCATGATAACCCAATGAAACTGACCCTGGATATTCCTATGTTTTACCACAAAATGACAAGCTTTTCGTCCCCATCTCTCTCAGGTAATTCCACTGGGATAACTTAGTACAAGATAAGAACATTTCTATGAAATCTAGAAAAAAACACTTTACTAGACAATGAATTTCAGCTTAGTATACGAATGCCGCAGCCAACAGAATAAATGACATAGCTCTGAACTATTCCCGCAAGGTTTTTGTTTACTGTCAAGTTACTGTGAACATATAGATGATATGTAAGGAGAGACCCAGAGATGTTAGAATGAAAATTGCTACCTGATTTTCCTAAATTTGATATCGGCATCACGAATTCGAAATTTTATTATCTCGTAAATGCTTTTTGTGGTAATGTTAATCGTAAAGCAATAGATCTTTTTATTTAGCTTTACAGAGCGAAACGAGGAGCACAATGATATATTCAAATCTTGGTCAATATGAAGTGTCCATTTGAAAAGCACCCGCATATAACACAAAACAGTGCCGCTTGAAAAGCAATATTTATTTAACTCAAATATGAGTGATACATGAAAGAAAAAATACTTTCAATTCGAGTCAATATCTAACAAACAGTCTTGTCGCGTAAACAAAGAATTATAATGACATTTGAATAATTCTAAACACATCGTGAAGAGCCTTACACTATATAAGTACATGATCAGAAAAGTTTCGACTGGATCCTATTAAAGGCAGTTGGGAGACGAGAGAAGTCTTAAATCTCCTGTCATAAATAAGAGGGCGACTCTATTAATACATCAATGAATCCCATAGTTTCATTGTTGTAATTGATACGAGCTGGGATCGTCGATCTGCAGGTCAGCCATGGTTGTTTTCTTACTGCTTTTGCCAGTTGTAAAATAAATTAGTCCGCGTAGGTTGTAGCAGTTCATTGGTTAAATTGCATTATTGAACAGACAGTGACCAATCAGGGTGTGATATATGTATCCAGCAGGAGATTCTTAACGCTAATTACATGGCTGTATTACAGTGAAATTGGCCCAAATCCCAATTTATTGGGAATAATGTCTTTAGGTAAAGCATAGAAAGTTATCCTTTGCCGAATATGTGAAGATAATGTGATACCCTGCACCCTTATGTAACAAACATTGAGAAAAAAAACTAATTATGGATGCTTGCACTATAAATCCATTTTACCGATTTAACCGATTGTACCAACAAAATGGATAGCGGTACCCTTGGTTGTCGTTAAACTCTTACCGATATGATGAAGATATAAATGGAAAATATTATTATTAATCCGCGTAAGCACTTAGCTATTTTATCCTGAAATGTCAATTATATACAACAATTCGAGATTCAGGTTTATAAAGAAACTTGTCTCTAGAAGGTGTCAAGAACATAAAATGATTCATAGATTCGCATTTATCTACATCCCTGTGCCAGTGTGATTTCTTTATGATGATATGTTATATACTTCTAAAGTGTAATAAATAAGGGAAAGTTCTACTTTATAACTTATTAATTTTTGTTTTACCCATTTTTATTTGGGGGATTGTTGTGTCTGTTTTAAATATTCTTATTTTATAAATAATAATTGGTCTTCTATTTGTTATTTCGTTTTTCCCAACATAATCTAAAAGCGCCAAAAAGCGTTATGATCGTTGAAAAGGTGGTCACTGCAAGAAGTAAGACAAACATCCAATAGAAACATTCCCTACAAAATAGTCGTCTGGTGCCAATTTCATCTCGAATATGATCATAAGTTATTCCAACAGCTACTTGGAGTGAAGGTTGTAAAATACTGAAGACAAGTTCATTTAGTCCGACCAGAAAGAAAGCATTTTTCTTCCCTGCTATATATACCAGGATACTTAATGTCAGCGGTATTACTGGACCACAGGCAATAGCCCCTAATGCAGTTATCACATAAATTGTGACGTCATCAAAGAACATTAGACCAGTGATCATGGCCACACAAAAACATGCATATATTAGTGCAAGCAACAAAAATCCATTCAACAGTGATCTGATGGCGTCAAAAATGCTTCCAAAACAAAGACGAGAAACTATTATTCCAATGGCCATGATATACACAGTCACTTCCGGATTGACCAGATCTACAGCCGTGGCCATCGGTGTTATGTTGTTTAGAAGACAGATTGCACTCATTCGGCACAATATACCCGGCCATAAAACCAAATGAACGTCTTTGGACAACAAGATTTCTTTCGGCGTCCAATCAATCTGATGGGTTGATGATATATTGTCTTCTATTCCATCTTCCCTTTCGTTACCATTTGGAGCAGTAGAGTGATACCTTTTAGTGATCTGGTCATCGGGGTCTTTGGTGAGCAACGTTTCTGTGTCACTGCATTCATTATTCGGAGGCTTGTGGGTGACACAACAAATTAAAACAGAAACAGAGATCCCAATAGACACGGCCAAAAAGAACTCTCCTAAGTAGGCTTCTGTTTTAAAGAAGATCTGGTACAGGGCAGCATAATATATTTTCCCTAGAGCCACTGTCGCATAGTAAATTGCTATTACTTTTGCCGAATGACATGAGGAAAAATGAAGTAGAGCGATGGCTAGACAACAGTTCTGCGTGATGGCCATTCCTGCACCTATGACATTAACAATTAAAATGCTGTTATTCATTTTAATGAAGGATACTAATATATGATTTAAAGGTAATGTCTATTTATAATTTACGTCATTTAGAGATCATATAGAGATTGGTAAACCGATCATTTTGGTTTTATGTAACAGCATTCGGATGGCATTTTGTTTCATTGAATTCTGGACCTAGCCTAGATATATCTCTGTAAGAGGATTAATACTAGATCTGGACATTCCATACCAGTCCCTTAAAGGTCATTGTTAATAATCCGGTTGTGGATATATTATAGTTGTTACGGCCAGATTTAGTTAGGTTATTTTATTCATAAAGCGGCAGAGGTCTAAGATTCCAGAGGTCTATTTTCTGTAAATGAACATTGCGCTAGTATGAGTAGATTGCTTTTAGTCCTAACGCCATGGCGGTTCCGAAAAGAAAAAACAGTCCGAGTTCCTCTTGCTACCGACGCCAACAAACGGTGTGTACTGACACGTTTATGAGAAACACTGTGTGTTAGGATGTTTAAATATATATTGCATTACATTAGGGTAGTTAAGTGCGTAGATAAGCACGGATGTAGAGTATGAGTTAATTTTAGTTGTACGGTTGGATAAACTATAGCAGCAGCCATGCTGCCCTGTTTCACGACAACGAGGTCCGGTACAAAGTTGTCTCCCATTAGCCGTAATAAGCATCAGGTGCTTATACGTGCTGTCGTTTTCTTTATAAACGGAAATAAATATGAGTAAATCATAATGCCATATGCAAATATAATGTAATCGACAGTTGTTTATATATTTTGTTTGTTATAGATGACTTTGTAAAAGCGTTTAGTAAATAACTGTTAAAGTAACGTATTATTTGTTTGTAAGCCATTCATGTACTGTATTTGAGTTAATGTGTATTGTACTGCGTTACAATACTAAGAGATATTTGTTTAGTGTGTAATAAGCCTTTTTTATTTTGTTCTTTCATTCAATCTCGCACTTTCACTCGTATTCGCGTTCACTCTCACACTCACCCCATCACCTTCTTGGGTGCACGTTATATAGTGTCATGGGAATAAAAGATATGAAAGAAACTGGCGTGAATTGATTTATTCGGAGACCGTCATCATGCACTTACAAGAAGTTTAACGACTTCATTATTGACGTTTGGCATATTGAATTTGTAAGAGGTGAAATTGAAAGGAACAAGATGGCTGAGGGAATCACCAGGGCTTCAAGTGGACACCAGGTGACTGGTACAGATGACTAAAAAACTGAGACAAGAATGAACTCGTTGACGATAAAGGTTTATTGTATCAAAGAGATTTAAAGATTAAACAGTTAAATGAAGTCATAAAGACATTAAAGGCAATGAACAGTGAGTTGCAAGAAATAATGGTAAATGAAGAAAACAGTGCTTTGATGCAGCAAAGATATGGTGAGTGGCTTAATGTATATGAAGAATATTTGACTTCGAGAAGTTCCTATAAAGCTACCCTGGAGGATTGGCAATTACGAATGTTGTCACCTGTACTATCATCACATGTACTATCAGGTATGGTAGTGTGTCCCAAACTAGTGAGCGAAGTAAATGCAAGACAGGGTCATATTGTTCGAGTTCTGTTCATTGTTCAATTTCATCAGCCAGAATAAAAGAAGAACAGAGAAAGGCAGAAATTAATGCAAAAATAAAGACGTTGGCGAAGAGAAAATAACTAGAGAGAGAGAAACTTGATCTACATATCGGAGAAGAAGAATTTCATCTAGAAACACAGTTACAGGTTAGCGAGGCTAAAACTAGAGTTCTCGATGAACTAGAACATGATAATTTAAATAATTTACATCGAGTAAACACTGACTGTAATAATAGCCTCGTTGAAGACTGTGTTGTTGCCGATGAACCACATCCTTCATCCACCAGCTCCTGTAAATGATTCGATTCGGTATGATCGTAATTTAAGTGTTCACAATCATGGCAATCCTATTAACCCAGCTACTTACCCAACTGTATATCAAAATGATATCGTCACGGTTGTCCGTCAACTAAAAAACCTGTTACTAAAATCCATAATTTGGTGGGGTACACGCGCTTTATGCGCCAGTTTAACACCAAAATAGGGACACACTGTGATAACGATGGGGAACGTTTGAATTACCTGGAGCAGTACACTGTGGATGAGGCACACAAAATAGTGTCTGGAATTGGTTACTTGGAGTCTATCGTTGGATATAAATGCGCCCTCAGTGAGCTGCAAGATCGCTACGGTAACAATGAGTTGTTAGCGAATGCTTTTGTTTAAAGAGCATTGAATTGGCCTCTGATAAAAGGAGACAGTCCGCAAGCACAAGATGATTTGGGGATATCCTTAGTTGAATGTGAGAATGCTATTTTAGCATCCAAGCTGTCAAGGTACTAGAATACCCTGAAAATATGAAAAGATTGATAAAAAAACTCCCGCACCATAGACACGATAAGTGGAGAAATATTGTACAGCAGACTAAAGATAAGGGTATGGAAATTGAATTTGATCAACTGGTTCGATTTGTCAAGTCTGCATCACGTAAAGCCAATGACACAACCTATGGTAGGGAAGCTCTTAAATTGGATGATAAACCAAACAAATCAATGAACAGTAAAGTCGTGACAAAATATAAGTCTAGTTATGCCTATGCTACCAAGGTTAGTGACATATCTAATGTCGACAAAGACACAAAACAAAATGGTTTAAATCAAACTTATACTGGTAACCGGGGTAACGTAACTAAGGGTATAGCCTTTACTGTACCGTGTTTATTTTGTAATAGTAACAGTCATAGCCTGGAACAGTGTGAGTCACTGACCGAATTGACTTATCAAGATAAGATAGAGTTTCTGAAAGATAATCGCTTATGTTTCGAATGCCTCAGAGCAGGCCACCAACGTAAGCATTGTAAAAACAAGGCTCTTTGTCAGTATTGTAAAGGTAACCAGTCCAGTACTTACGTAAATGTAACGAGTAATACACAAAGGTTAAATGAAGACGATGAAGAATGTACCTTAGCCATAATACCTGTATCGGTTAAAATGAAAGATAGTATGAAAATTCTAAATACCTATGCTTTATTAGACTCGGGTAGCTCCGCTTCATTTTGTTCAGATAATTTGTTAAAGAAATTGGGTGGTGACGGTAAGTGTAAGCAGATAATACTGAAAACAATGGGGGCCAAGCATAAGATATAGTCAAAAATCGTAAGAGGCATGCAGATTGGGGACTTAAAAATGGAAAATCTCATAGATATAGGAAAATTATACACAGTATACCAGTCACTCCCACACATATACCCACTTCAAACGACTTACAGTCATGGTCACTTTTAGAGGACATAAAGTTACCAACATTGCACTCCGACATTGAGTTATTAATTGGCAATGACGTGTCAGATGCCTAGACGCCTTTGGCTTTGAGAACTGGTGAACTAGATGCAGACTCGGTTGGATAATTTGGAATGTTGTTCGACCGTCGTTAACAAGTGAAAATATGAACGCGGTAATTGTCAATC
>JARFOD010000120.1:0-11894 GCA_031763545.1 Mopalia muscosa | reverse complement strand
CTCCACTTGAGGTGGGAAAGTATAAATTTGTTACCCCATTGGAGGTGGCAAAGCTTACAAGTTCCTGCCTCTTTGGACATAAAAAACAACAACTTTCTGCCTTATTGGTGGTGCCAAACCAACAACTTGCAGCTGGCGTATCTTGCACCCCTTGAGTGGTGCCCTATTTTTGGCTTTGGGGTGATTTTTGTGTTTACGCATATGTCTATATATATTTAAGAAATAAATAATTTTATTTTTAGGGAAAGAAAAAAAGTGCTTGTCTTTCTCGGGTCTCTGGCTAGCTGTTGTTGTGTTTATAGAACTGTGCTCTGCCAATAATAGTTCAACAGCAGTACTGGTACACAATATTTTAAATAGTGTTGTACTTTTAGTGTTTACATGTATACAAGGAGCTAAGGAAGGTAAATGACCACTGTCCTACTCACCATTTATAAGCTATATAGCCATACCTGTATAAAGGGATCTGTAACCCCCAACCCCAATTAAAAAAAAAATCTTACTTTTTTGGTATTTATCCCACCCTCCACATGTCTTTAACTTTCTCTTAGTGTACATGTGTGATGTGTTTAGATTATAGATTGCTTACACCATTATGGTATGTTTAAATTATGTCTTAGGTAAATGGAAATTCACTTTCATCTAAATTTTATATTTTTGTAACCCCACCTTTTATTTATGTACATCTGTATATGTGTTTTGTATCAAACACTTTCTTTGCTCCAACCATAAACAGAGCTGTGGATTACTATCTAGGTCAGAGTTCAACAGAGGGTCAATGTGGTTTACAAGCTTTGACAGATTTAAGACTCTGTGTCAGATAAACATATATTCACTTAAAGTGTACAGTATTTAGTGAGAGTTGTGAAGAAAGATGAAATTCCTTCAAAATCTGAAGTGAAATCACAGTGAAGGCAAAGTACAGGTATCTCTGTACACTATATTTAAATTAAAAGGAACTGACTTGCATATGATTATCTACAATTGCTGGCTACTAAAGAACATATTTTACCAAACAGTCAAGTTGATTTGTATGAACTTTCATTTCTGTTTGATCAGCACTTGCAACGCACAGTGATACAAATGAAATATCAAATATGAAATTATAACGTCATTCAAACAAAGAATAATACATCTGTAACAGTTATTCAACTGACAGAGTACTTGTTACATTTATTAAATGACATGTAATACCCTCAGTATTAAAACAATGGCTGCACAGTGATACAAATGAAATATCAAATATGAGATTATAACGTCATTCATACAAAGAATAGTACATCGTATCTGTAACAGTTATTCAACTGACAGAGTACTTGTTACATTTATTAAATGACATGTAATACCCTCAGAAAATAAAGCTATATATATATAATAGTCAGAGACTATATCTTCTGTAAGAAAACCTGACCTAATTTATCATCCATATATTCTATCAAACCAGAGGGTCAGTGGTAAGATTACATCTACTCTCCTCTGGTAAGCTATATAATTTATGTAAAATTTATGTAACCATAAATCCCCTGGTAGGCGTGTCATGTTTTAGTGTCTTTACAATCAGTCTATTTTATGTTACAGGGTCAGAGGTGAATCTACCCTCCCAGTTCTAGCTGCTGATCATATTCAAACATACTCCTCCCAGTGTCAAATTACACATTTATAAAACACGTCTTGTTTATGAAGGGACATGAACCCAATTCCTGTCAATGCATGGATTTGAAACAACTCTTATTGCTATAATGTTATTTTTTAATTGCCTATGCCTATATGTGTTAATTAAAACTTTATAAGTGGAGACTGAGTGGTAATCTTCTCTAGCCAAGCCAAGGTTTTTCCTGAGCTTGTCTGCATTACAACCCTTGGCGGATCGATCACACTTAAATAAGTTACAGCTCTGCCCCCTGGGGGTAAAAATGACCCAAATACCAAGTTAAAGAGCTGATAAAAAACCATGAATGTTACACAATAGTGGTTTTACTTTGTAAAGCACTATTGGCTTTTTAAAAGAGATTTGGTATCTGTAAGGATTTGTACATGTGCAATACCCTCATTGAGTTAGTTGCCTGTGAGGGAGCGGGTGGGCCATGGCCCTGCAGAATACTCCCTCGGCTTCCTCGGTCGCTCATAAGAGGCGAAAAAAGAGGTTGCTTTCTGTTGCCCTGGTGTTCTCAGAGCTAAAGGGTAACGGTAAGCACATTTGTTTGTAATGTTCTGTATTTTTGTCCGTCGTCATATAAGTGAAATACCCTTGAGTACGACGTTAAACTTCAATCAAACAAACAAACAAAACAAATCTCTTTATATAGCAAATAAGTATTCCACAATAATGCTTACAGATTATAAGGTTTGATGTGTGTTTGTTTGTTTGATTGGGGTTTAATGTCATACTCCAGGGTATTTCACTTATATGATGACGTGCCAGCCCAATAGGTGAAGGAAATCTTTGTATGGTATCTTCTCTTTGTATTGTATCTTCTTCTCTTTGTTTAGTGTATTCAGCTTAAAGTATAGTATCTTCTGCTCATTGTAGGATATCTTATTATCAATGTATCTTCTGCTGAGGGAAACATGTTTTCTGCTCATTTTATCTTCTATTTATTCAGCTACATGTATATTATGTCTTCTGCTCAGTGTGTTTTTGCTCAATGAATAGTATCGTAACATATAAATTATACTAGCTGTAACATTATTGCAACTGGTTTTAACTTAGGCAGCCGCATAGCTTTTTGATTTCAACAGCTACCTTATAATCTGCGGCCAGAGGGAGGGAGCTTCATGTTGTCCTGGTGCTCTCAGAGCTAAAGGGCAGCAGGAAGCTGATCTGTTTGTGGTGTCTGTATTCATCCTGTTGTTGTCGTCCTTTCTTTGTTTGTTGCCAGTGGTGTCAAGGATGATTTCCTTCACCCATTGGGCTGGCACGTCATCATATAAGTGAAATACTCTTGAGTATGTCGTTAAACCCCAATGAAATAAACAAACATCAAACCTTAAAATCTTTAAGTGTTATTGAGGAATACTTATTTGCAAGTAAAGTAGTGAGCCCCATAGCTGTCTTTCACAGTCTTTGAGCCATTTTAATAACGAAAAACGTATGGGCGCCAAAACTATTTCAAGCCCAAATTAATGTCATATTTTACTATTTTCATAAATTCCTATTAAAACCAAGCGTAAAGCAGCTTTAGACCCCTGCTTATGGTCTGAAGAATTTGGGATAGGAACTATCCTGAGACAGCTCCCTGTTGCTCATGAGGGGCAATTGGAAACTGTTCTGCTTGTGATTTCTTTACAATTGTCCTGTCTTATTGACAGTGGCGTCAGGATAGTTTCCTTCACCCATTTAGCTGGCTTGCCTTCATGCGAGTGAAATAAACCCCAATTTAACAAACAAACAAAAACCTGAGGCCTAAGAATTGTGTTACTTCCGAAAATAACATTATCTTATGGCAAGGATGGGCCAATCAATGATGATCAATTATTCTAACCAGATGAAATTTGTTTTCCTATTGCTTGGAATATCATTATTGCATAGGTAAAAAATTTAAAGCTAGATCTTTCTAATGCAGGGACATCACTGCCAAAAATCAGCAGTAGGGTGTCCAAAATTCTCATTTGCTTCCTCTTCAAATAACTAGGTGTCCAATTTTGACAGTCTTCCTATCTCCTGCATGTAAAAGTTTCGTAAAAGAGGGGGTCCAAATGAGGCAATTCTTCACTTCAGGGTGTCCATTTGGACGGGTGTCTGCCTAAACCCTTGTTCTGAACCCAATTTCCTGCAATAAAAGTATAAGCAGACTGCCCTTCCTTGCCATATTGTGACAATGTCATTTTCCAAAGGGACATCACTATCTGAATCAAGAGATGCTTACGTTACATGTAAGCTCTGAATACAAAATTAACTTTCTGCATAATGAAAATGCTTCACATGTTGGTTGTGATAGTGTCAATAATTGTTGGAATACACCTCCGCATATCAATGAAAAACCCTTATTAAGGTATAGCATAAAACACTAATCAATCAATCAAATATTTTTTACATTCAGCCATGAGCATGGTGAGGGATGAAAGGAGAAGAATGGACAAAGAAAACACAGAAGATACAAATGGTGAATATCAAACCTTATTGACATCTGGCTATGGGTAGTTTGTTTGAAGCATAGCAATACTGTTGTATTTAGCACCGTTGTATTCAGCACCTAACTTTTTCAGAGTAAAACGCTTTATATTTAATGGTTATGCTTATGTCAGTAACATTTTGGATGGCTTGCAGCAGGAAGGAGCTTCCTATTGCACTAGGCCCGCGGCCGTGGCTCAGTGGTAGGGAGTGCGCTTCCTGAACTGAAATTGCTTCGATTTATGAGCGAGTCACTTGTTGTGTCTCCTGAAATCGCGGGGGTGGTTTATATGAGGTTTCTTCCCAGTTTTCCATCGTAATAAGGCTAGGTGCAGTGTGAAGTGGACAATCCGTCGTCGTGTAAGTGAAATACCCTTGAGTACAACGTTAAACCCCAAACTAACAAACAAACCTACCTATTGCTCTCAGAGCTAAGTGGCAAACTGAATCAGATCTGTTTGTCATCCTGTAATTGGCATATCTTTGCCTTATCAGTATTTACGTTATTTTGGGATAACACTTTCTTAGTTAGAACATATACCTGTTCAGATAAATTTTGTAGGTTGAAACCCATCCAGGAATCATATATTTGCCTTGTCTGTCTTAGTTTGTTGCCAATGGCATTGGAGGGTAGTTTCCTTCCTCCATTGAGCTGGTACGCCAATATTATGGGTGAAATAACATCAAGTATGGCATTAAATACCAATCAAACAACCAAACTCTTGAGCACAGCGTGAAACACCAATGGATCAGCAATAGAAGAACATTAAATTTCTAACTGTACAAGCACGTCATTGACGGTTTTCCTAGTTTATAGTTAGAGTCTATCAAATAAGGTCATCTGGCTAAAGGCAGTATGTTTCAACCATATTTATTCTCTCTTTCCTAGCAATGGAGGAACATCATTTTCCAAATTAGCCCCAAAAATTACATATTTAATTGGGTCAAATTTTAGAATTGGTCCGTCACCTGTAAATAGCATACAATCCTGCCATTGCCAAAGAAAGTTTAGTTTACATTTCTGTTAATAAAAGGTCAAGATATATTACCAAAACACCTGAATCCTAACAATTTATCTGTCAATGAAGAACTCTGTTGCCATGTTCTTTCTGAGTTTGACGATATGTATGTGTCCTATAGTTCCTAGCCTATTTGTCTGAATTCATTATTATTTATTGATTCGTGAATCGGACTTAGGGTTAGTTACCCTTTTACTGACATTTTTTTAGTTTTGGTTCTGTTTTATTCAGGGATGTTTTACACTCAACTATTGTTTTTTAGAGTAACGTATCAATTCTACAATCGCTCCTTAAATTGTTGTTAGATTTGCTGTTGTTAGAATACACTGCAGTCATACAAGTGAAATACCCTTAAGTATGGGGTTAATCCTCAAACAGTCCTTTGTCTTAGCGCAGGACGTTTAGAAAGTAGCAATACTGTTGTTGCTTAGCACTGGTAAACATTAGGAAAACACTTCACATTTTATGGTTTAACCCGTGCCAATTATTGCTGGAATACACCGCTGTCATAATAGTTTAATACCCTTACCCTAATCATGACATATAATCAATCAATCCTTCAAATAAGTGAAATACCCTTGAGTGCAATTGGAACTTGTCTTGTTCCTTGTAATTATTATTTTCTACTCATATAATTTATAAGCTTCCTGTGACCAGTCACCCATTGGGCTGTTATATGAGTGAAATTACCTCCACTTTGATATAAAATCAAAATCAATTCAACAAACAATATCAAAATAAAGTGAAGAATACTATTCGTTAGCATTTCTAAATGACGTATGTGTTTAAGTTTGTGTGTGAGTATGTAAAATGTTACTTATATGTGCAAAGTTTATTTGAACTGTTGTTTCCTGATTAAATAGATTCAGAGCCTCCTATACTGGAACCTGAGACAGATGAACCTCCAAGAAAACGACATCGATCCGGATCCACAGGTGGAACTTAGGAAACTGATGGTTTCGGAGTGTTTCTAAGGACTAACCCCAGGAGGTTTCATGTTTGAAGCCAGTGCCTTTTTAAGTTCTTGATAGGGGTCAAAGTTTTACAGATACCTTTTGCTACAATAATACCAGAAGTCTTATTAACCAGAAGTATGCAACTGACATATAGTAATGTCCACGGCATTGTAGACCAGCTAGAAATGGTGACGCTACATTTCAGACAAGTGTCTTTTGACTTGAGAGGAACTCTGGGTAACTTCGTCCCTGATCAGCCGCTGTATATATCAGTTATTTTCATTTGAAACGCTGGCTAAATATGTGTCAATTTAGTTCCCGTCTGTGGTCTATGTAACAGCCACATATTGCACTGGGTAAATGCATTGCGTTTAGTAAGCAACATTATGATCGAGGAATGCCAATATGAGCTACGTCACATGATACGTTATAACAGGGGGCTCGGTCCCCAATGCCGGTTAGCTTATCTATATGACATTTGCATACTTCTAGTTAATAGACTTCTGGTAATACATGTAGTTTCATTGGAAAACTCTATCTAGAGATGACCAGCCATTGCATTCTGTTCATTCCATGTTACTGTCTAAAAATGAACACTGTAATACAATCCCACGACCGTTGACATCAAAATCTAAATAAACTGCCCGAGACAAGTTTCTAAACAGAACTTAATCTTGGGTTGTTATGGGTCACTACAGACACCTTGAGAGAAGGTAATCACATGTTCATGTACTTTGTTTTGAAAATATCTGATAAATATGTAGCAAACTGGTTATTGAGGGTTTGGAACTGATCAATTGGCAAAACCGCTATTTAAAAAATAAAAATTCCCCATTGAACATGTCCGCTACAGAGAATGGGAGTTGCAAGTTGTCTGACACAGATGGAATGTTTTGGTTGGTTCTGTGCACCGATGCACAACTGTTGATTGCTCACCCCAGGGCTAGATTTTTAAGATTTCTTACTCTGTGAAAGTTTTATATTTAATATAATTGTGCCTTGTAATTGTTAGATTGTATATTGTATTCTAAACAAGGAACTTCTTTGACATAAGTTTTGTTTTCTTTATAAAAACAACATTGACCAATGGCAATGACCATGCTAGTTGAATATAATGTCCACAAGGTTTTGTGTTCTTTATAAAATTAACATTGACCAATGGTAATGACTATTGCTAGTTGAATGTAACATCTACAATCCTGCTGACGACCATCAGGTATATAAATGAGTCACACAATGTGGTCAATCAATCGTGGGGGGTGATTTTTACAAGATATCCTCTGTCTGTCAACCATCAGGAATATGAGCAAGTCACATGTTGTGGCTCCAGCTATCGCAGGGTTGGTTTTAACAAGGTTTCCTCTTAATTTTCCATTGTAATAAGGCTAGGCAGAGTGTGAAGTGGATAATCCGTCATCATATACGAAAAATACCCTTGAGTACGCTGTTAAACCCCAATCAAACAAACAAACAAACAATTACAAGATATCCTGTCTGATTTCCCCAATATTTAAGCATGGAACAGTGTGAAATGGTAGCCATTATATAAGTAAAATACCATTATGAAATTGAACCCAAATCAAACTAACAAACGAATACTCCTTGTCCCTGAAAATACCCCTTTATTCAGAATGGAGTTTATATTCAGGAGATTAAAAGGAGAACAAATACAGTTGTGAATACAATCATACCTTTTTTGTCACGAGGTCCAGCTGCATATGTTTGACAAGAATAAATCTGTGCAAGGTCTAGCACAATGTTTAGGGCTACTTCCTACGTCCCGCCTATCTCAATCAGTGGTGAAAGTTGAAAATTTATCAGCTGCTATTGGCGGCCTTTAAAAACATTCTTTTTTCTCTGATTTTTTATTTTTTTTAAGATACACTGAAAACAATGACTTGTATTTTACCTACCTGCAATATTTCTTTTCTTGCGGTTTTCAATCTTATTGTTGCAAAGGGAGATAACGTATATGTGTCAGCTTGGGTGAGAAACCGAAATAAAACTTTATTTAAACGTGGGAAAAGTGAGAAGGAGTTGGTGTGTCCACAAAAAATCACATAAATCACATATATGTTTTGAGAGGCCGGTGATATTGGCGGACGAATTTCCAACCTTCACCATGTTTTGAGATAGGCGGGACGTAGTGCTAAGACGAAGAAAATAGCCCAATTCATTGTGCTATGCAAGGTCTTGAGTTAGCCATTGATTGTTACCATGTACATAGGTTATGCTATTTTATGATGAAATAACATCATGATAATTATTATATTGTTCATTATATGTTCATTGGTAATAAATCTCTTGTCAGTCATTGTATATAAAAAAGTGTTTCACATTTCATTATTTTCTATACGGATATGATGTGGAAACTGCTGGTCTTTTAGCCCCTGAAGTTTTGTGCAGTTATAGTGGATTTGAGAACTCCAAGTTAAGCACTTCATTACTGAAACAAAACTTAAATAAAATTATAATTCTGGTAGAGGTAATAGATTGAAACCTAGGAAAGACTAGGCCACATACTTCATGTCACAGAAATCTAGTGAAATCCCCGATTTTGTCCCCCAATGTTCCTGAACTAAAACCAAGTGGGACGACCCTGTGGTCAAGGGAGTTAATCCTTGAAAAACGAGGTAATGGGAGAGAACTCTTGTGATTGCGAAATCCCTGGATAGATCAGGAAACTAGGAATCCTTGCGTGGGGTTGGGAGGGAGCTTGATGTTGCCCTGGTGCTTTCAGATCTAAGGGAAAACCTAGAGCTGATCTGTGTTGTTTCCTTTTATCCTAAACTCTTAGAAAATCGTGTTATAACTTATTATGAACAAACAATTTGTTCAGTCTAAAAAATATTTACTAACAAAAAATTAAGAGAAAATTATCATGATGGGTATGTAATGAAACCTAGAAAAACAAAAGGGGTATATAACCCATTCTGTTTGCAATGCCTTATTACTGTGTCCGGTGACTGTCCGTTCTTGTCCGGTTGGGATGGGAGTAGTGTTCGTCACAAATTGGGCTATTCTAGATAAGGCTACATGATATGACCAGAGCTCCTCTGATTCTACCATTGGGCTGGCAAGCCGTCGTGTGAGTTGAATCCCATTTGGTGCGACGTTAAATCACAGTCAAACAAACAAACTAGTGACCTTTCGTCTATGCCAATGGATCCTAGAGGCTTTGTCGTCATATACTTGAACCGACGACACGCATTTAAACGGTAAAAAAAGATAGGCATACAAAACAAACTGTAATTTACCTTCCTGGTAAATTTTATTCATTTAACAATTATTAAATTTGTTAAAATGTTATTATTTGTT
Organism: Mopalia muscosa; assembly: GCA_031763545.1. Lineage (NCBI taxonomy): Eukaryota > Metazoa > Mollusca > Polyplacophora > Chitonida > Mopaliidae > Mopalia > Mopalia muscosa. The sequence continues at coordinate 2,490 of JARFOD010000120.1, read as the reverse complement.
TGTTTGCTTGATTTGAGTCACTGGTATCTTTAGAAAGGGAATTGGATTGATGTACAGCTGAATGACATCAAAGCGCAGTACCGGTGTATTTATACAGGGGTTATTTGTCTTGCTACGCTGTTTTAGCTAATATCACTACATTTGACATTCAAAATGGTACTAGGTTTATGACAAAGCGGGTTGTACGTAAGTCATGGAGGTAGGGCCTAAGCCCACTTGCGGTTTTATTTATTATCTTATTGAATTAAAGATACTTTAATATCTAAAATTCAATTTAAACTATTTTACATTTCTCATTAAACTTATCCAGAAATCTGCTTCTAGTTGCATCATACACCTTCCCCATGTCGTCATTTGAGTGCAACAACCTTAAACCCCTATCAAACTAACAAATGCTACACCTCCCTCAAGGCAGAGCAGAAATTGAAGAAGATCAGGGTTTCACGCTACTTGGGTTTTTCTGAAAAGGTAGGACGATAAGTTTGTGGATTTGTCCCTTACCTTTTGAAGATTGTATAATATAACGTATATCACAGGTAACAAAATATGTGTTCCTCGTTATCTCGATTTATCATTAGAAGGACTTAGGGATTTTGTTTTCTGTGTCTTTTCGAAATCCGGATATTGAAGGATAAGCGGTACTAAAAAACAATCCATATACAATTCTATTTGTATACCAGGAGAAAACGTAAATCTGTCAAAAGAATTCCAAAGATCCACTATTTTGTGTATTTGGTAATCGATAGCCTGCACGGTCGATTCGGAAACACGGTCTGTTGAGCAAAGACGGCTATTTACGTCACACTTGTACGGGTTTCCGAACAATGTATGTTCCAGACGTGTTGCCCAACTATTTAGACAAACATGTCTACACTCCACACACACTGTCTACATATTACATCATGTAGTGGATATAAGCGTGGGTAAACAATTAATTTGGAGAATCTAGACTGTTTGTTTCTTCTGAAGATATAGGCTAATCCAGGCTATCGATATGTTACTAATGATCGTTTGATGTAATTTATAAGCTCCACACAGAAGTCCTTAAATGTTCCTTATACGGTCTACATCATTTCGGACGCCATACTATCGTTGTTTATTGTGTCATTCCTTACTCTTTACCAACTATGATAAACATAATCCGCGACGTGCAGAGATTAATCACAGTTTTCGTTTGTTTTAGGTTTAGAATATAATGTACTCTCTTATATATTTGCCATTTTCAAAACCATATTTGATTTGCTGGGTTTATTTTAGTGTGTGGGTAAAATGTATTCGCTAAAACGGTGTAAACTGTTCGGTCGTAGCAAGACAAATTACAGCTGTATAAATACACTTGGACTATGCTTTGATGTCATTCAGCTGTACATCTATCCAATTGCTTCTTTAAAGATACCAGTCACCCTAATCAAGAAAACAACCAAATTATAAAGATACCAGTCACCCCAGCTGTACATCTATCCAATTGCTTCTTTAAAGATACCAGTCACCCTAATCAAGAAAACAACCATTATAAAGATACTAACATGTTTAATCATAAACACATTTTCAAATTGTTATGCACCTATAAAGTAGCGCCCCTTCGTCGCTTCCTGGTAAGACAATAACGCTGCGGGTTTATCCCGAAGTTTCCAGTCTGCCTTGACAAGGTAGATGGTACTTGATGGTTACAGAATGGGCCAAGTGTTGCGAAAACATCATTTTCTTAGTTCTCATCATTTTACATGTCACTAAAATTTCACCGTATATTAACAATAAATATAGTATTTATACAGTAGAGGAAGAAAAACTGTAACTAGGACACTGGAATATAGACAAACATGTTCGTAAACCGGTATATAGACAAACATGTTCGTACACCGGTATATAGACAACCATGTTCGTACACCGGTATATAGACAACCATTTTCATACACCGGTATATAGACAACCATTTTCGTACACTGGTATATAGACAACCATTTTCGTACACCGGTATATAGACAATCATGTTAGTACACCGGTATATAGACAATCATGTTAGTACACCGGTATATAGACAATCATGTTAGTACACCGGTATATAGACAACCATTTTCGTACACCGGTATATAGACAACCATGTTAGTACACCGGTATATAGACAAGCATGTTCGTACACCGGTATATAGACAACCATTTTCGTACACTGGTATATAGACAACCATTTTCGTACACCGGTAATTTCGTACACCGGTATATAAACAACCATTTTCGTACACCGGTATATAAACAACCATTTTCGTACACTGGAATATAGACAACCATGTTTGTACAGCGGTATATATAGACAACCATTTCCGTACACCGGAATATAGACAAAAATGCTCTAAACCGGTATAAAGACAACCATTTTCGTACACCGGTATATAGACAACCATTTTCGTACACCGGCATATAGACAACCATTTTCGTACACCGGTATATAGACAACCATTTTCGTACACCGGTATATAGACAACCATTTTCGTA
>JARFOD010000109.1:0-11894 GCA_031763545.1 Mopalia muscosa | reverse complement strand
GTACATAAACACGTACCTTTAACAATTATTCGAACAGATTTGGTTTCTGTGTATTCTCTGGTGTAAATATAGTTTTTCGTAACACACACATAAGAGCCGCTGTGGTTGGCTGAGATGTTGTTTATCGTCAGGGAGGGCGATGATGATAGGCTGACCAAACCCTTTGCACTTTCTTTGCCGTGTAAAGGGAGATAACTCCAAGAAAAAGCAGGCCTTGGGTTTCCATTCGCTCTGCATTGCAAGGATATATCATCTTCTTCAATAACATCCATTTCACCAGTAAGGGGCATATATACATTATTAATGCTGGTATATACTTCGGTGGCCTTCACGGAATCTGCGAGATAAATAAGACAGTACTTGTACACTTCAATGCCTACACTGGAAATACAAATACATGTAGCTCTGCTTGATTTACATCTCTGCAGACACTTTGACATCGATTTAACAGACAAAGATTTATCTTATCACTATTATTGTTGCACTTCTCTGTCGATCTGAAAAATAATGTCCAAGATGTGGACCTACTTTCTCTAGAGTAGCAATTCACATTAAACCTTTCGTTGCTTTCATTATTGCATGAAAACTTTTTTCTTATTGACACCAGTTAATCACAAGAAGAGACAAGCCTGTATTGTCATGACAACCGATTCGTTTAAATGTGGTTGCCCCAGTAAAAAAAATATGCATGCATGTTTGTTTTCATTTCGTGTTATCGCTTTCCATGGTATAACATGTGTATCAAACAAAAAAAGCAAGAAGGAAAATGCAAGTATTGAAAAAGCTGTTTACAAATGCACTCCGCGACTCACACTGTACATCGAGAATACGCTCATCTGATACTTGAACTATTTCTTCTTTAGCTTGTTGTTGTACAACACATTTGACTTTCTGGTCAGCACTTGTAATCATGATCGCCAGTGTACTTTGTCCAAGCGGAGAACAACTTCCAGATATTTTGCTAAAGCTTGTTATTCCCGACATTTCGATTTCTTCAGGGTGATGTCGCTTTGTACCCTTGTACACAAGCCATCGGAACGCTCCTACTGGTCGCCCCATTGTGCCAGTACATGTAAACGTCACAGGACGATTCTCGACAAGAATTTAAGGTTCCTGTTTCAAGGAGGGTACCGATGGTTCTTCTGAAAAAAGTTAAACCGTATAAACTTTTATTGACATGGATATATTCCAACTACATTTGTATTTAAAACCCGTAAAGGAACCAGTTTATAAAGCAGTGCGCAATAAAAATAAAAGTTATGGTTCTTGAACCTTGTAGTTTGCTTACTACATACTAAAACCTCTTAATCTTGTCTGAAAAGTTATGCCTACCGTGAGATGGCCTGACAATCTATATCTTTCTACAGTTTAGACATTCCTGAGTGATTCCCATCATCCTAGCCTAAACAGTGGCATTATACTAGAAAGAACATAAGTCTAAGAATACTAGTGAGCAATTGCAAATATGACCAACGATTCAAATAAACCAATTCGAATAAAAACTAATTGCCCACTATACCTGTATCCTTTTTCAGACAATTTAACATATTTTGTTACACTATTCCGCCGCCTTTTTAGCAACATACAATTTAAATCATGTCTACCTACTCAAAACGATAGCATCATTAAACAGATACTTCAGACATGGCGGTTTTTCTTAAGAAGCTAACCGTTGGGATGAACTTGCACCTTGGGTTTGTGTGGCGCTTTGCCCCCGTAAACTTGAACTTCACATTCGTATGTCCCTTCGTCGATGCACTCGGCTGGCTTGATTTCCAGTTGTATGATTTTGAATATCCCTTGTGTTATGATTGTTATATTGCCCTTTGACGCTAAATGCTTGTCAACGAACGTAGGTGGCAAATCTGTTAGATCTTTATTGGGTATTTGTGCGATTAGTTTGAAGTTGTCATCATAAGCTGTCTTCCGATACCAGTTGATTCCAAGAACGATATCTGATCCGGAGGCTCGGTAAGAGCATTCTATTGATACAGGCTCTTTTCCCACGGTGGCTATTTTTGGAGACGGCGCCCGCACCATCACCAATGTGTCCACATAATTAACTGAAAAAAGACAGAAGAGAATTTATAGCAGCAAAATAAGTGTAAACTACTATGTTTGATCTGGTGTATTATAGGCTGCTATCACAGCCATTTTACTTCCGATTTGTTTAAAAAACTTCCGCCGATATGTGTAATCGCAAAAGGTGCATCAGATTATGTTTTGACCTTGCTGCATGAAAGAGTATGTTTTATTTTCGTCGAATGGTCGACACGTTGACCAAGGAAACTCGATCAGCACGGTTGACCCCATATCACGTCACGCCATTTTCATCAAGGTCACACAAAAGCGAATCGCAGAAAAACAGGATTTTATCTTTAAAAGTCGGTAATTTCAAAGGGGGTATATTATTTTCAGACATTGCTATTTAAAGACTACGGTCGTTTTAGGGCTCAACAGTATGAATGAGGGGAACGTATATGCTCTGAGCTCATAGCTAAGGAGGTAATCGCGAATTTCACATTTTGTTTTTCCCCCAGTGGTCTTCATTATTGTTTAGTCTATCAAGAGCCACTATTTAGCATAGTTCAAAAGCAATTCACTAATGTTCCCGTACCGCGATTCTAAAGAAATTCGTGCATTGTGATGTGTCCACGTTTAATAGTGAAACAAGCCATATCAGATCGAGTTCGGCCAATGCTTTATTTCTAGAATCTTTTAAATGATTACTTGTTCAGGGATACTGTACTGAAATCATGTAGCGTGTATGTTCCAGACTCTATCAGAGTGAATTCTTCGTATTGTTGGAATCAAATTACAATGCTTCCCACTGCCACACTTCCTAGACAAAGTTTACTTAGGGTAAATTGACTATGTATTTTGGGATTTGCGGTGCTCTAAATACCCCATAACCCGATTCTAGTCAACAGAACGTTGGGGATAACAGGAATACAGGTCACTGCAATTGCTGTTAGGAGACAAAAAAATATATTGCTTTATTTCGCTTAGCTCAAGGGGACATATTAAATTTCATTATATTATCAATAACAGTATTAAATTATCTTAAAATCATATTTAATACGTATATATACCATACATATAATAACGTATTTCCCACCAATAAAAACCTAAACTATCGGTAATATTTTAATTTATCCGACTCAAATATTAAACAAAAAGCTTATTTTACAGACCGAAGTTAAAATCAAATGCAGTACACAAAAAAGCTTATCTCGCAATAAATCACAAATTAAAAAGAAATGTTCATTTAACAACTAGAAAATTCTGTTAGTGTCTACTGTAGTTCCGTATTGTCCGACATCATCAACTGGCTTTTATGAGCGTTTTTGTAAAGCAATTGGTATCCGATGAATTTAAAATCTGAATTATCGTTTTCAGAAGAACCCTTTTGTTCCCAAATACCAAAACGCAACAACTGCATTATGTACAAGACTGAAGCTGTCAGGAACAAACGAAAGAAGAACAATCATCGATCCAATATTAATCGCTAGTCTAATGTAAACATAGCTACCAACAGCTCCTGAATTGGCCGGATATTTCTGGAATTGTAACCTAAGTACACATGTTAGACCCACTGTCAGGAACTTTACGAACCAGGTTAACTACATCGGCTGTCTTTGTCGATAAACATTAGTAAATTACTTTTCTCGAAAAGAACATGACTGCATCTATAGCTCTTTACTTGATATAGAGAATGCATATAGAAGTCGGATTAAACTGCACGAGACATACTTCAATACATTTCAATGAACACAAGCTGAAATCCATAAAAGTCTTTCTTGACCTGTCTTTAGATTCAGTCAAGGGGCCTTTTACATGTCATGACTTATTTAAATATCAAGACTAGATGAACAAATATAAAGTTTTGGGAAGTATTTATTATTTCTTAACGAAGACTTTGTCTTGATTAATTCTTCCGCTTGTTAACTCAGATGCACCCTTGATTAGAAGGTAATTATCCCGACTTTGACAAGGATAGGCATGTCTGTCCTATTGTACATATTCACATGGAATGTTTCGCTACATTAAGCTAATGACACCATACATATATTAACTCAATAACATTATCAGCAGTTTATTGTATTGTCTTGCCGTATACATCAGATTTCGACAAATGTATGTATTGTCAATATGTTAATGTTTATCTTCCGAAGGTGTCCGTTTGTTCCCAATTGAAAGACTAACGACTGAGTAAATGCAAAATCGTTTTATTATGAAGGAACAAAATCACCAAGGATAGGTCTTCATTCGTCAGACTGGAACAATGACAGAATAATCAAAGATTCATTCAAATCCAAAATTATTTTTGTTGTAGCTGTGTCACACAAAGTAGTGCAACAAACAAGATCCATCAGATACAGAATACGGAGGATTTCATCACTTGACTACAAAAAATTAGATGGACATTTCGTAAAAGTTAAACATTTCTTAAAAGTTTTTAAACATTTCCTAAATTATTTAGGGATATAAAGCATGTGTTTATTTATTGTATTTTAAAACTGTACTAGAGTGAATATATTACTCTATTTCCAGTTATGTTGTGTTACATATCTATATATACTACTCCCATATATTATTGAACAGCGAAGTAGCAAACTAGTAGAAGATTTTCGTTTACTGTAATTCGTTTTCGGCATGACTATCTAGAATTGAAACTCATAGTAAAATCGTCACCGACGGTGCAAATGAACGAGGCGCATGCGATTGTTCTTACACATGTTTCCTCCGAATTAACTTTTCATGAATTATACATCAGCCAATGACAGACGTTCTTAAAATGCTTTAAGAGGAGATCACTATATTTCGTGAGAAGTAGACCAACTGATCTTATCACTGCATCCATAGCGTGCTTTTACGCCAGTCCTAATGGTCCATGCAGTTCTTTGCCATCTGAGAACTGTGAAGATTGTCTGGCATTGGACAATATATTTGAAGCTATCTCTATTAAAGTTTCTCTCACACGAGCAGAGTATACCGGTAATCATAATTACTTCTCACTCTTCCAGGATTACTGAACTATTTATATATAAAATAATAGCTAACAGATTTTGTTCGTCGGTTGACTATGCATTTGTCAGTAGGTTTTTGTGTTTTGTAAACAAATATATATGTAGAACATGCACATCGTTTTAGTCAAATTGTAGAAATAATATAACATGCTGGCGAATAACCCGCACTATGCACAATTAAGGTCCAATGGGGAATCTCTGCTGTTTTACTCCAGCATTTAGATATCTTTCACCAAAGAAGTGCATTGGCGACCGAACGGTATGGATTGATCAATCGTCTTAAAAATCGAACAGTAGTCAATTTTGTCTGAATTCATTAAGCGTTATGTCCTCATAAGTGAACTGCGATTTTTTTCGAGTGGCCATCATTCACTCATCATTCACTCGGCTTTTCCATAGTACCACCAGCAGAACTGTACCCATTGAAACAGCATGCAAATAATAAACAACCCAAGAGACTGACAAAAAAAACACGTCCAAATCCCTGAGCTTTCATAGACGCTATAGTTCTGACTTAAGACCAGCGTTCGACTTTACAAACTGCAATTAGACACTGTAACCTAACTACATTAACATCATGACGACGGTCCCTAATTTAAATTTAATTATAAATATTATTTTGACCATTTGAATACAATAGATTTAAGAAGATCTTAGCCAGTTTTCAGATTGTTTGCCCACACCTGCTGAACGGCTATATAATTATTTTACAATTCCAGGCATTTCATTTTGTTTTACGGTCTGTGGCATTGATTGAGTTCAATGGTATAAAGAAAACAGACTGGAAGGCCCTTTAATAATTTGCCGGTTAGCCAGAGGATGACAGCTCTCAATGCGCACTAATTCCGAAATTGATTAAGACAAGATCCACTGAGCAAAAGGCCTGTAATTTGACTAATATGGATAAAACCATGCACCAGACGTCGCTTTTATGTCAGATTTTCTAAAAATTGATCAGGAAATATTGATTGATCATCTGTCAGAGATATTATGTTTGCTTGGCAAATGGCTCAAAATCTAATCTCACCATTTATTGGGTTAATCCACAAAACATGACCTTGCTGCGTAAAGTCGTAACTTCACCGTAAACTAACTTTTGACAGTTTCTTTGAAAACGTGAAATTGCAATTCCTATGTGAGAAACCAAGAATATACTCTCTGTGATATTCAGATGAATTACAGGCTATGAGCCGATGGTTATTGACATCAAAATGTTGTTTTCGTCAAAGAAGACTTTTGACATGGTAAAAGCATTTCGATACGATATTGCTAATACAACCTTACAATCTTTATGCAAACCAATTATTGTCACATTTGTTTATATACGAAACAATTCATCCTCAAAGACTATAAGTTAATTGTATATTAGGGCCGTGATAACTGGCAACCAGTATTGTTGGTCAAATCAATATTCAAGTCATGTGTCATGATGCTAAAGTTCAAGCTTATATGCATTTCATTTAAGGTACAAATGCATATAACTACGCATTAACAATTGTTTCTGCTGAAATCACAATTCAGTTTAAGAGTTTTGCACAGTAATGCCCCTCAAGTAAAACCTGTCAAAGATTAACTGAAACTGTATTCAACAATTAAATATACCACAATGATAAGCGTTTTAAAATGAACATATACGATACACTGGAAGGGTATTAGCTGGTTAGTCTTTGCCCTGTTAGCCATAGGTCCGGGTTTGAAGCCCAATGGAGACAAATTGGTTTCACTATATTCAAAGCGCAGTCTTTCCCCGACTATGATCATTTTTGTAGTTCTAATGACCATGAGATTGGCCACTCCCATAGCACGAGTCGCAAGGCGAATTTCCCTATTTTATGTCGTAAAAACGAATTCATGTCATCGTTTTAATGTTTTTTTTATAAAATTACTTATACTTGGCTGTTCAATACCCCTTATAAACAAGTCGAGTAGCTTGTTTGATTACAACACTCAAAGTTTGCCTAATCTCTTGGGACACTTCTAGCCTTTTGTCTAGACGTAAGGCTCCAAATCGGCTGTAATGCTGTTTTCCCGGAATAAATGAGTAACGGAAAATTGCCAATGTATCTGGTTGAAAGCCACTTGGTTTATTGGATAGCTGGTTCTCTTAAATGGTCCGTTAATGGCGCAAAAGTCACACGTATGAGCGACCCTTTCATCTAGATATGACCGTGAGGATTCGGTCAATCCATATCATGGGGGTATTAAACGACTCACACATACCAACACTATACCAAGCTATACCAAGATGAAAGGTATTTAAGATTTAAATTCGCAGGTCCATGCACAGATTAATAGCATCACAACCCATCTTGTGATTCAACATAGTTTTATTGAAGGAAGATTTCTCCGTCATGTCAGCAATCCCCTTATGGGTTGTTTGATATAACACACATATAACAACGTTGTCCCGCAACTCTAAATAGCCGACCTAACATAAGTAATACATATTTAGCTTTTATCTCTATCAGAAAAGTAATGTTCTTTCAGTGCAAATTAAATACAATGTGCTTCTGCTTGGAACCTATTGCCCGTATTAGCCATATAACCATCTGCTATAGGAACTGGTCAAATACTATGTCGAAATCATTATGGTTGTGCTTTAATGGAAGTATCTAACATCATTGAAATGTATTTCGGCTAAGCGTGAAATGATTCGAGTAGGATCACAAAATGCGTTAAAGAAACACGTCAGACGGTAATCACATTTGGGCTGTTATCCAAAGTTGAATAACATATCGAATAGTGATTCATGGATCCCTAATGCTTCAAGACAGATTGTTCTCATTCGTGTGGAGTAGACCGTTGCAATCAGCCGATATGTAGCTCCAAATGATTGAATATACATGTACTTGTAGCTGTATATCTCTTGTCTTGTTACATTCGACAGATATTTTCCTCATATGATGTTCTGGCATGCTCTCCCATTGTCATTTATTGTCACAGTCATTTCACCTGTGCCCCCGTTTATCATCAGGATTGTGTGTGTACATGTGAACGGTCTCTATACTTCTAAGACAGGTGGTTCGAAATGATATTAAATTGAATCGGGTATTAGATGGCGTACACGTTAAGCCATTTAATGTGATGTTTTTCGAGCAACTGGAGCCAGACATTTAGATTGCAGATTGCACTACGGGGATGTAACTTAAGAGTGTAAACCGCAATATCCAACTAATAATCTTTATTAAAAACTACTAGCCATTAAATTGTATACTTGATAAAGGCCGTAAATCATTAAATAAAAACAATGGATTACAACGAAAATGGGTGTAACAACACACCATAGCATCGCCTCTCATGTCATAATATTTTGACGGAAATCATAATAAATTTCTGGTTGTGACGTCCGCGGCCGTGTCTTTGAACTTACTTATCGTACTTCGATTTACTGTCCACAGGTTCTAGTCTACCTATTGTCCATCAGGTATATAACAGAGTCACACGATGTGGGTTGGCAATCACTGGGTTGACGAGATGAACATATCTAAGAGAAGAATGGTGTGAAGTGGACAATCCGTAGCCACATAAGTGAAATATCCTTGAGTAGTAGTACCACGTTAATCCACAAACAAACAAACAAATGTTACATCAGGTCGACTGATATACACCAGTGTTATTCACTTATTTGTTCCAAACCACATAGTGCGTCTAGATATCACATCCGTCACGACGCCCTTATTGCCAAGCATTTGATAGAATTAATGACATATAACGAACAAAAGAAAATATTAGTCTGTGATCAACACTTTTCCTACGTGTGACGCATGCCAGGCTGAAGTGTATATGCGAAATAAATTTGACTTGAATTCACCTATAATATTTGTTTAGACAGGCTTTAGTTGTCAAAAATGACAATCAAACAACAGTAAACACCAATATAATATCAACGAAGTCTAGACAAAGCTGACGTTATAAACGAAATTCTGATAAATGGCCCAATATATCTCTAGAGGTTCTTCATATAAAGGGATTCGTCTCCAAGGGTCAATACATAAAATCTATTGTATTTGGGATGATGCTAAACTGTAACTCAATCAATTTATTATTAACCAATAATGTTGGTGCTTAATTCTAATACAACAAACTTGTCATTTACAAATTATGTTGTGCAAAGACGATATGCATTCTTCATCTGGTAATTCAATCTAATCGGCAAGACATAGAGGTTCCAAAACAAACGTCCAGAAATGTATGTGAATGAATTGTCTATCAGAAAAATACCCTGATCTTCATTGGTATAAACTACGCATTATTGAAATAAACCATATAGACATCTTGGTATGGTGTTTTTCACTGGTCTATTGAATTTCCTGCCATCAACGACAGATTTGTAAGTGAAAAACAACAAACGCATAAGGCCCGCACGGATTCAGTAATAAAAAACTCCCGGATGTATGTGTACATTTAATAACCTTCTTGCCAAAGCCTTTTATTGTGATTGTAGAATTACAACACATAGGCTATATACTATAAAATTACATTTGTTTTAATGTAAGATCAAAGATCAGTTTTATTTTTGGTTCAAATAACTCGTATAAGTTCTACATTAACGTTTATAATGTAACCTGAAAGAACAAAGTCAAGTGCAATGCGGCTTTGGACGATTTGTTAGAAACCTCATTCACATCTGTCCTCCAGAATTTGCTTCCTGGCAAAAAGGCTTTGACTCTAATTCCATCCTGTCACTGTGAGATTGGTTTTTGTTCCGCCCGTAAGAACAAGTGAATTAGTTTCAAGAAAAGTAAAACATTTTACTATCTCCTAAAAGCAACGAAGATAACCGTATTGCTAAGCTATTCCTGTGCTGAAGTGAACACCGGTGTTGATACGAAATTGAAGCCATACTTTATGATGCCATCTTTGCTGAAAACTCCCCGGAGCAATTAGGGTTTTCCAGGTCCAGCGTACTTAATGTTGATTAACAGATATCATCAAAGAAAACATACATACAATTCCTGTAATTATAAATCATATATCAACGAGACAGTGGGTCATATATATTTACGATGTGAATCAGTGGGTGTGTTACTTGTAACACAAATTGTATTTATGTTTCCAAGTTTACTTGGAATACTTATTGAAATCGGAATCTTATTAAGGGTCAAGTACCTTAAGTACCTGCGCTCGATTAAACAAGGTCACAAAACAAAATAATCAAGACAATTTGTCATTAAAACAAATACATAAACTCAAATGGATGAGTTTAAAACTAACTACACCAAAAGAACAACTTAGAACGCTTCTCTCTCTACATGTACACTACAATGTCCTTGGTGAAAATCAACAAAAGCTGCGTGCAGTTTACCGGTGGTCTAGTAAATATGGAGAGCTGTTTCTCTAGTACACCAATGAGATAAGGATTAATCTTCTTTCCTCGGTATATACATTGCTGAGTTTGTAGGATATGTCTGTAGTCAGCAATATCTTCAATTTCCATGGCGAAATTGTGTTTACTCTTGCTTAAGCTTTTGAACTTTGTGCATAATTTGACAGTGTGTTATCCGGTAGATTGTGTATTATTCTGCACTGACAACTGACAATTTAGTTTAACCTTTCTTTTGCTTCCATTAAATATTGTTTGTTTGTTTGATTAGTGTTTAACGTCGTACCCAAGGGTATTTCACTTATATAAAGCTTTTAGCCGTTTTCAACTCTTTCAATAATTCCTTGTTGTTTTCAACACTTTACTGTTTTGTTTTTGTGTACTAAAGTCTTTTTACCTTTTGTACATTCATTATTAAGCCATGGAGATATATTCACCTCACTTGACCTTTCGTTGTGGTTTTTTTTTTACAGGTTTTCCACAATACCTAAATGACATGCAGTGCTGTGGAAATTGAATCTTTTATGCTTATTTGTCCATTTTGCAAATTATTTATGATGTCTTCTATACACGGTAAATCTCAATTAAATCAATTCTATGTTGGCTTGTGTCCATTAGATTTTATAGTAGCACTGTACGAGAATTTCGAATATCACCAATGTCAAAATCTAAAATTTCGTCACAATCTGTTTTATGTGCCAATAGATAATCCACACTACGTCCATTCCTGCTGTAGTCGTCATTGTCTTTACCTAGTTTACCATTAAGTATTCAAATAAAAAAATCATTTCAACGCGTTTTTTAAAATTTTCTTGCTTCCATGACCAGATTGTTATTCGACAACATTTTTCTGAAGAATGTTACTCCAAACCTGTCTTTGTAATGATTCCACACTGTAGCCCTTTTCTACAGGTGTACTACAGGTACACTACATATTGCTTCAAGATTTTAATTTTTCCAGAGGTGCTTCCCTACTGCAGTTTATGGCCCGTGCTGCTTACATGAACTGTGACAGGTAACGGATCGATATTTTCTGTCAAAGCTTATGTTCTAATGACGTATGGCGCAGATCACATTCTTTCTAGCCAGATCATACGCAGGTAGTGAGCGGAACTCGGTAAATCAATCTTGCAAGTAGTTAGAATAAAACCCCTCCTTCCTCCGACAAATAGTTAAGTTGACTGTCAGTGTAAATTTCTTCTACGATGGGTACTATGCTCAATGCACCATTTCAGACAACCCGCAAACAATTACGACATATTTACACGATTGTCAAATTAAAGATTACAAAACTGCAAAAGATTGCCTGGAAACATCAGTATTGTTTATAAAATACACTAGTGTATGTTATTAAATTTTAAAAGCAGTCCGTCCGTTCGTCCGTATGGAGGACATGAACACAATAAAAACAATACCGCTTAACCCAGAGTTTTCATACATTTGTCTGACACTAAACTGCATTCCTATTTAAAATAGGGTCATTCCAATAAAATTTCTGGTTTTCATGGCAACATAATGATACATGTACATAATAATAATGG
>JARFOD010000098.1:0-11894 GCA_031763545.1 Mopalia muscosa | reverse complement strand
GTTGGTTTTTTTTTTTTGATGGGGCGAGATTGGAGAGGATTATATTGAGTTGGGTTTAGTTTTTTGCAATATCGTTTTACCACAATAATTACCACAATAATCGGCTCGCGTATTGTCTTTGTCAATAATTTCCGTCTGTATGTCTGTCCTTCTATACGTCTCTTTTAATGCTAAAGTTTGAAAACTCAACACAGGCCACTTTTCCAAAATGCCGTATGACAAAAACCTATGGAAGGATACAAGTTCGTACTCGTAAAAATATCGTACGATAAGGGATTGTCCCTTATTGTCCCTTATTGTCCCTTATTGTCCCAAACAGCCACGTTTGTTTTTTTTTTAAGCCGTTACCCATGCAGCTACGTTTGTTTTTTTAAGCCGTTGCCCATGTAGCTACGTTTGGTTTTAAGCTGTTCCCCATGTAGCTACGTTCATTTTTTTAAGTCGTTTCCCATGCAGCTACGTTTGTTTTTTTAAACCGTTGTTCATGCAGCTACGTTTGTTTTTTAAGCCGTTTCCCATGCAGCTACGTTTGTTTTTTAAGCCATTGCCCTTGCAGCTACATTTGTTTATTAAGCCGTTATCCATGCAATCGATCTTATCACGAAACGAACTCAAGAAAAACACAAGACTACTTACCTAAATTGACAAATATATTTATTTTATATAAGTTCCCAAGGCACAGTTACTTAAGCAATAAGAACAAGACACGAAATCTGTGAATGCGCTCCTTAATAATAAAGTTTAAAAATGAAGCATTTCAATGGTTTTATTCTTAAAATTCCGCCGTTCATACGTTGTACAAATAATTCCGGGGTAGTGTGTGTCTCCTATCCACCTACCCGACCGATTCAAAGTCCCAGTCACATCTAACATTGATTTTGTATGACTTGGATATTTTAACAAATAAATTAACCTTTATTCATAGAAGCTAACTGGTCTTTATTTTATCCAACTCTTGTCAAACTTTGACATGGTACTCCAATGAATTGCAGTATATACAGTTATGTGTTACATCTTTTGCTATACCACAGACGATAATTGCCACGAGTTCTGGCGTTCAGTATATAGACGGAGTTCACTTGGAGGTATTTTGCTTTGCTTTTTATGCATAACATTGATAAATTTAACAGGTAGTAAGGATAAAACGTAACCGCCAGAGATGTGTCATGCCGATCGTAACAAAATGAAGCCTCGAATCTCGTTCCGTAAAACGAGATAACGTCAGATGACTTTGTTTAAAGATTACATACCATAACGAAGATCGCCAGGAAATCGGTGATCATCAACAAATTCACACTTTACCTTGATTTTACTCTCAATCATACACCTAATGAATTTTGTATAAAGTTATCTCCCTTTGTAATGATCAGTCCATTTCAGACCAAGACAAAGTCGTTTTGTTACTCCCACGCCCCACCTCTCCACGCCAATCTCCCAAAACTCAGCCACACGAAAGAAAAAAATGTTTTGTTAGATTCCCGTACTCTCTGAAAACGAATTTTGTGGAGAAATACCAATGTCGTACAGTTTATTTACTTGGTCGTCATCTGTTGAGTCAGACAATGGAGCCTTCTCATGTGCTTTATTGTTCAGTTGCCCGTGGTGATTAGAAATCGGCACTTTTACCTTACTAGCAATTTCATATCCACTGTCATCAGTCGATGGGACATGGATCATGTACTTACGAGTGTTGGGATCATCTCTAGCCTTTCCTTGAGTATGTAGATCATCGTTGGTCTCAATTATTGGGGTTACTGGACCGTCGTACAATTTATTGTTAGGATCGTCCTCGGTTGTTTCCGGCAGTGGTGGCTTCTCGGATCCTTTATTGTCGAGTTGACCATGTTGATCAGGAATAGCATCGGAAATCAGCACTTTAACTTGACTGGCAATTTCATATCCACTGTCATCAGTGGGTGGGGCACAGTTCGTGTTGTTACGAGAGCTGTAATAAGGGTCATCTCTAACCGTTCCGTGAGTTGGTAGATCGTCGATTGCTTTACATATCGGGGCTACTTGACTATCGTACGTCTTGTTGTAGTGATCGTCCTCGGTTGTTTCCAGCAGTGGTGGCTTCTCGGATCCTTTATTGTACAATTGACCATGTTGATCCAAACTCACATCGGAAATCAGCACTTTTACCGTATTGGCAATTTCATATCCACTGCATTTATGCGCGTTTGGGTAAGGATCATCGCTGGACTTTCCAAGAATTCCTTGGTCACCGATGGTCAAACCAATTGGCACTACTTGGCTTTCGTCAATGGTATTATATTCTGGGTCGTCAGTGGGTTCCATAGCTGCAGACACTCGCCCAATGCTCAAATTACGGGCAACTGTAACACCCAATCCGGAGATCTCTGTATGCGTTTGTTGGCTGCTGTCGTTTGATACTTTTGAAATATTACTTTTACAAACTTCGTTTTCAAATTCGAGAGAATTCGTGTAATACTGTATTGGTTCCTCTATACATTCATAAATATCTCCGTCACTTATCACCTCAGCTTTAAGTCGCCCTGATTCGTTCCTGAAGTAAGAGCTTGCCCTTTCGGCTTTCTTTCTGGTTTTTCGTCGTTTCCTACAATCAATCAATCAATAACTACAAATTTGCATTTCGTGTAAAATTGCTGTATCTTATTACGGGTTGTTAGCAAATGTAACTAATGCAACAGGAATAATTAACTATTTTTTAAATATTATTGTTTACATAAGCTTTGTTTAGTTACCACCCAGTGGTGCATCTTTCTTTATTCACAGCGATTCTCTTTTTAAAAGACAAAAATAAATATAATGGTCAGAAAATACTTATAATAATGTAATTTTACACAAAAATATATATTCCGAAATGGGAAGATTGAGGTTTTCCACTAATACTGTTCAGCAAGATAGGTTAATTAAAATCTCGCTGCTCTATAATGTAATCGTGTTCCTGTTTTGGTGTTCTCTGATTGACCAACCCTGGCCAGAAAGATGAACACAACACACTTTCGAAGGTGAACAAATCAGAATCGCCTTTGAAAAAAGTTTTGTTCTGAACGAATTGCACACAATATAAGAGGTACTTATTGTCTAGATTGATTTGTATTCCATAGTCTGGTGCCTTGTACTTAAAGGTGGCGCTAATATAATGTTGATGCGAGAAGAGATTGGGCAATATTTTGTCAATTTCACAAATTATTGTTTATCCATACCTGTATGTTACAGCTAACACCAATGTAAGGACAAGGACCAGGCTCGGAATCCCAACTCCCAGTCCGATATACAAGGCGTTAGATCCTGTAAAAAGAAAGTACATGTTCAATAAATGGCGTTGCTTAATTGCATGGTAACTTGACTGATTGATTGATTGATTGATTGATTGATTGATTGATTGATTGATCGACCAAACGACCGATGGGCTGGTCGATCAATCAATTTATTGGTATTTTTGCGTAATATGGTGAATTCTTCATAAATGATTGCGGTTTCCTCCAGAAGGAACCACCATACCACAGCTGTACAAGCGACCTGTATTGTATTGTTTGAATATTAATATCCCTACATAACTTAACTACAGCGTTAAATCCCTTTGAAACAAACAGAGCCAGGTAAAGAATATATGGATATGTATTTAACGCACAGCCTTTTCTGAACAGGGCTTATTGAAAGAGGAAAAGGTGGTTACTTCCAAAGCAAGGATCATACCATCTTACCAAACTAGGATTTATATGATGCAAATAAATATGGCCTTACTTACTACAATGGCGCAAATTCGTGCCATTATTAACATTAAAATATTTAATGCATATATAAAGAGAGGAAACAGTTTGATACCACCTACCGAGTGTTAATCACTTCCAAAAGTCCATTAGTGTCAATCAAGTTAAACCATTTGTATATTTTTTATAATCTATTTTCAATTTACTGATATTTTTTTCCTTCTTCTTGCTTACCAGAAGGAAATCAAAGTACATCCATATCTTTAAATCAAAACGTCATATGTTCATCAGTTGAAAAAGTATTATAAAGAAAAACTTTGTATGGATTGCAACCTCATTTTATTGGATACTTCATGTCTAGCTTATTCCAGAAATCGTTCTCCAACATTGAATGTCCTACTTGAAAACGATCTCTGGAATGAGATAGACACGTTTTATCCAATAAACAGAGAGATTCATATCCATGCCAAATCTATATTTCTTTGTTATATGTATTTCCGACTTCTAAATACCACTTACAGAATCCATGAGTTATTAACATGTGAGTGATTAAGCCTGTAAATCTGTCTAAAAGAGATCGTAATGTATGTTTTTAAAATACACCTCTGCCGTCGCTATTTAGACATTACCTCTTACTATACATTGTCTTATATAGCACGGCGTTATACCCCAATCAGACAAACCAACACACGTAATAAATTTTAAGAGTTGACAAGCATATTACCGGTGTTCCTATTTCAATGAGCAAGCCTCTCACATTCCTCTAAAATAATCGTCATAATAATGCTTTTATTTCAGATAAAAAGTCCATACAGAAATGATACACAATAACGTCAAAGGAGACTTTAAATTGAAACTTGCCTTTTGTTTCGGTCTCTGTCGTTGTATATCGGTGTGCGTCGGTATTTCTTGAATATGCAATGGACGTTGGTACTAAAATAAAAAAAGGACAACGGAAAGGTAAATTACTTGAGCTTGCAGTGTAATAAGGAAGGCAAATCAAGAAATGATTATTTTATACGCACGATATGTGTTTTCAAATTACAATCACACTTGTAATGGGACAATACTAATACATACACACAGAAACTAATCACAAATGTTAAATTATTATAGTTTTCGTATAAAATACTTTCATTTTTACACTGTTAATATCGGTAAAGACGCGTTACTTCGTGTTAATTCTCAAGATGTATTCTAAGCATTGCATTGTTGATTGGCGGCAAACATTACCTTTCCAAGGACAATTCGTGCATAATTGTTTTGACGTACAATAACCGTACAGCTTCTCAATACTTCACCAGCCATGACAGATAGGCTACTCTATGATAATTATAAAATCATTTTACATTATGAAACTTCCATAGGATCCTCTAGAAAATCCTGTAGGATTTTTAGGGTTCTAAATAAATTTCCTATAATATTTTGTCCAAAATACAATGCTATAGGAATTTTCTGTGAGGTACAGTAGTCTAATGTTGGAATATTGTTTTAGAAATGCAGTAAACACACACGTTGTTCAAACATACTACGGACTTGAAACTTGAAACGGCCTTTCCGTCAGGGGAGATATACCTGAATCTTTTGTTCTGGATTAGGCTTGGTTTGTGTCATTTGAATTTAGTTGTTCTTTACATTCTTCTGCAGTTTCTTTTGTTTATACGATGGTCCAGTCTTATATATGAAAGTACAACGTACATGTATTTCCAGACATAACACCTATTGTTGTTATAGGAGTAGTACCCAGACTGCACAAGCTACATCATGCTAAATACACATGGTGACGTACCACTTGTTGTTTGTGGAAGACATCTAGGTTTAGCATCGCCATCAGGGTAAAACCCCTCTGGACATTGACAGCTGTAGCTACCAGGAACATTAGTACAGTTCGCACCTCCTCCACAGATCGAAGAGTTCTCGACGCATTCGTTAATATCTGAAACCCGTGTGGACACAACAAACATTTTAGGAGAGCAATTAGCAAGGTGTAAAAAAAACTATTATGGACATTTCATTACTTAAAACAAAACGTATCAACAAGATACCATAAAACCGTGTGGACACAACAAACATTTTAGGAGGGCAGTTTGCAAGGTGTATAAAACCAGCGTTTTAAACACGAATCGACTAGCGAATGATTTGACATATGTATGAATTCTGTTATCATATTTTTAATATAAGTTTGCTGGAAAAATCTTGATTGTTGAAGTCCGCAAGGGCTAATATTATACAGTTCCACACTTTATTAAACAGATTTGTGATATGACCGAAACAAGGGGCACTTGACTTCTCCGTATCGACATTACCCACTATCAACGGTATGTACTGTCCAGGGTGGTTTTCACGATAATTCCTCTCAGTTTTTCGCGTATTTAATCAATTATCAGCTAATCCTAGAACGGTTGTATCAGCAATATTATACCTGTGACTTATATTAAACAGTTATGTGGTTTGATGTGGTCTATAAGTTCTTTAGGAACTATTTCTAAGCACCATTTATTCACTTCAATCAAAGTTTAGATTTGTTACTAAGGACCATACCGTAGCAGGGAGTCCGTTGACTTGTACCTTCACGTTTGTATCCAGAGTCACAATCACATCTATACGAGCCAGGGGTGTTCACACAGACTGTGTTGTTCAAACACCGAGCCATGTTGCATTCGTCAACATCTGTAAAGTTAATATATTTTTAGATTTTAACACTGCTTGTAGGAGACAGCCCTGGAGGGGGCCTACAGAAAATTGACATAATTGGAAAATAAATTTTGTTTTTAAATTAATCCTTGTCTTATAAATGATTAATGTAAAACGCATATATCTGTCTATGGGTATTTGCACATCTGATCAAATACAGATGTATATATATTCAATTTTAACAAATTTGTTATTTTTGGAATCTCTTATCAGCTATATTGTTATTTGTGTTTTCGTTATTTTGAAATGCCCCTTTGAAACACCAGCGTTCAAAAATAATGCACAACTTCCGTCTACCGAGACATTATCTTATTTATTTTATCATTGTAGGCTATAATATATTTCTGAATTCTAACACATGTGTGAAATTCGTATTACATACAGAATATAAATTTATTTTGATCTGAATTGTGTGTCGTTATTAATCTATTCTACTAAAGTGCTGTTCGTAAGGCTATATTTAAAATGTCCAAATATATATGTTTTTTGTAACACTCCTATAATGATTACCTTCACAGACCCCTGAATCTGATCGCCTGTAGCTTATAATACAAGTACATCTCCAGTTACCATTAAATGAGATGCATTTTGCTCCCGTGGGACATGATGTATTCTTACCAAAGCAAATATCTGTAACAAATTCAGAACATGTATCATGGAATTAAATATTTATAGCCCTTAATTGTTATTGAGCCGACGAGAATGAGATCATAATGTAATTAAAATTATACGAACGCAAAAGGTGGATAACGACTTCAGTTAACCCCTACTCGATATAATCCAGTTTAATATAGTACAAGAGTAGTGTAACTCCGAAGAACGATAAACTCATTTTGAACTCAATATTTCGGCGCTTTATTTTGCCATCATCAGGAGAGTAATATAAGAAGTGACATGAAACATATTTATATATACTGATCAGAGATTTAAAACAACAATAATCCAGTTTATTGTCAGCATTGTGACACTTAATGAATATATATACGAAAATAGGTGCGGCTCATCAAGAAAAACACATACATTGAACATGCTGTAATTTATCTGTAATCATCTATGTTTAAATATTTAGTGGCTCTCAGACTCATATTATCAGGTTCATACAGACAAGTAGAAGGCTGGGTGGCTGAGTGGTCTAGATAACCTGCATTTACTGCTGCATGGCGATTCGGTGCCAAACTGAGGGTAATTGGTTCGTTTCCCGGACGGGTTTCAACCTACACAATTTTCTGAACAGGTATATGTTCTAACTAAGAAAGTGTCATCCCAAAATGACGAAAATGCTGTTAATCTTTACTTTCTAAAAGACACAAAACTTATTCATTATTAATCCTATATAGTTGACAAACAAATCGCCAGGTAACTTACAGACGAACGGATGTAGTACAGTATAAAGCGATCTTGCACGTTGTTTCTTTTCCTTAAGTATCTATAGACCGTTCTTATTAGGACTTTACTTACAGGATACTTTTCTGGGCCTTCACGTTAATAAAAAAAGAAATTCAGTTAGTCTCACGAGAGTGTAATTTTTTGGCTTCAACGCACCAGACAAATTGCAAATAGAGAGAGAACAAACATAAGTTATTTAATTTAGCACGCCCTGTCAGGTCAATGTATTTCTGAGGCATCAGGTATTTGTTAGTTATTTAAATGGATGTACTAATGTATATTGTCTTGATATCGAGACAGTAACTTAACGACCAACACACGAGGAAAGAAACAATGTAACTTGCATGCGCACTATTGCGTTAAGCTGCTAACGCAATTTATAAAATAGGACAGCTCCGTCATCTGTCATCAGAACCAAATCCAGCTGCAATTAAGCATTTAAACACGTGTGATATATTGTTTAAAGAGAATAATATAATCATTTGTTACCAAAGCAAAAATCCACTTTTCCTGTTCCTTTTTGAAGGTCACGAAATCCTTTTCGACATATACACCTTTGGTTCTCGCAAACGGCTCCATTCCCACAAAATCGTTCTACTCCACAGTTCTCAGCTTTAAACATAGAAAATGTCATGATTAGTTCTGAACTGGCTATACTATAAGTACGACCTAATTTTACACCGCCGCATATCTACAAGACTGTTCCCTATTTATATGAATTGTCCACGAATTATTGCCTGCTGCACTGTTGCTCTAGGGTCTAATGGGCAACACGGTTAGATATTATATCGCGTTATGGGATTATCCGGTCTTGTCTGTATGTTGGCGTCGTTGGTGATTTCCTTCCCCCTCTGGTAGGTCACCATATAAGTGAAAGAACATCAAATACAAATGCACGTGTGGCTGAAACATCTTTACAATACAATTAAACCCATAAAAACAGGATGTTTCTATGTAAAGTTAAGAAATTTGATAGTACATCTTTGGTAACAGCTTCCTTTGATATCTATCTATAGTCCCAGGCCTTATGCTTTGCATACCTCCCTACTAACCCTTAATCAATGTATCGCCGACAGGTTTGAATCGTCTGTCGACCATTAGGTATGCGAGTGCATCACACGATATGGCTCCGGTAATCACCTGGTGGTTTTTACCAGGGTCCCGACTTTCCATCGATTTTAAACAGGAAGAGTGTAAAACAGACAATCAGTCGTCATATAAGTGAAATAAGTGAGTAGGACGTTAAACCGCAACCAAACCAATAATCAAATGTAGCTACTGGAGGCAGGACTGTTATCGATGCACAAGGTTTCGTTCATACGACAAACTCGTTCAATATTCATGAAAAGGTAATACACTTATAATAATCTTGTCCTGTTTAAAGATAACCAATCTAATGAAGATACATTTCAGGTATCGTTTTCAGTGTTATTAAATGCCATGGAATCGTATTGGGCACACTGTGGTTATTTTTGCGACATAGATCCAGACGATATTGATTAGAAATAGAACAGGTGATACAGGTAAGATCAATTATTAGAATCGCATGGAACTCAAGTCTGGTCCAAACAAATTGTTAAAACTAAGTTTCTGCCTGTTACCGGTATTAACTTATTTACAAGTTACCACTTTTAGCTTGTCGACCTCTGGAGGTCAATCAATCACGGGGTGTTAAAAATTGCATGAATGAAATGATTGGTTGTTTGTTTAATAGATTAGGGTTTAACGTCGTACTCAAGGGTATTTCACTTATAACACGGCGTGCCAGCCCAATGAGTGAAGGAAACCACCCTCGACACTACTGGCAATAAACCAAGTCAGAACGGGAAAATACAGGACGACAACAACAGGACGCGATACAGACACCACAAACAGATTGGCTTCCTGTTCCCCTTTAGTCCCGAGAACACCAGGGCAACACGAAGCTCCCTTCAACCGCCCGCTGAATGAAAAGACATCGAGTAAATACTAATTCACCGAACAAAACCCATATAACTAAATATAATTAGTGCATACTAGTATTTGGTTTAACTTTTGGAGTGATTATTTAGCTTTAGAAACTTCCAGCTTACTGGTGGGGAGTCCAGCCATCTCTCTCAGTACTCCTTTCACGCATAAGTGAAATAACCTCTAGTAAATACACATCGATAAAACCAAGACCTAAAGAATTTTGACTTTAGAAACTAATAACATTTTTTTAAAAAACATAATACTTACCTGAAGTATGGATTATCGTCCAGTCCCAAACATATAGCAAGAGAAAACTAATGTACCAACACATACTGATATAGCTTTAAACCGTCCTATGTAGAATAATACAGTAATAGGCTAGAAATATTATTTTCGACTTTAAAAACTTTACACCTGAGAAATAGATCATTTGTGGTCGTTTGCTTGAAACGCTATTAAATTTAATCCTCTTTCAGATGACGCCACACCATGTTAACGAACTATGTCTAATCCTGGATTAGCGAGTTAATCTGTGTTAGCGACTGATACCCTTTCCAACAACTGGCCTTAAAGCATAACGAACACCACACAGCGCTAATGTCCACCCATGTATATTCTTAAATGACTAGAGAAAATATAATTCTGTGCTAAAGATATTGCAGAAATAATTTTTACAACCAGGAAGATTGCATTATATTGGATTTTAAAGAACACAATTGCATAGCCATATAAAGCCTATATCAAAACGTATAGGGTTATACGGGTTTAACTCATAGGCAAAACAGATTCGTTTCTGAATCAACAAAACTGCTTTGTTATGTAAATAACACGCTTTTATACAGATTAATCGACTTTTGTATGTGACAGCCTTTATAGACGTTGCTCGATCTTAGAGGAATATAAACACAAACACATGTACTACAAGAGACACACAAGGATCTCACTAGCGGTTATACTAACACAAACCAATACATTGTGTAGGTAGAAGTATTTCTAATATTTATTCTATAATGTCATACTGCCTTCTTCACAGGTCTCATAACACCGAACACTGTTGACTACCTTTCGCTATTTTTATATGTCTTAATAAACACACAAAGTATATCGAATTGAGTAGAGAATTCACTTTTAGGTAAAGGCTGACGTGAGCAGCCGTGAACAGAACATGTGGAACTATGTTTTCTATAGCTATAACAGAAAATTAGTCGTTATAACGACTAAGTAACTGATTATTACAACTTTGTAATGGGTTATTACTAATAACCCATTACAAAGTTGTAATAAATACCGCCTCAGTAAGTAGTCATTACGACTTAGTTAGAAGTTGTTACGATTAGTAAGTAGTTATTACGACTAAATAAGTAGTCATTAAGACTTAGTTAGTAGTTGTTACGATTGGTAAGTAGTTGTTACGATTAGTAAGTAGTTATTACGACTAAGTAAGTAGTTGTTAAGACTTAGTAAGTAGTCATTACGACTTAGTAAGTAGTCATTACGACTTAGTTAGTAGTTGTTACGATTAGTAATTAGTCATTACGACTTAGTAGTTGTTACGACTTAGTAATTAGTCATTACGGCTTAGTTAGTAGTTGTTACGATTAGTTAGTAGTTGTTACGATTAGTAAGTAGTTATTACGACTAAGCAAGTAGTTGTTAAGGCTTAGTAAGTAGTCATTACGACTTGATAAGTAGTCATTACGACTTAGTTAGTAGTTGTTACGATTAGTAAGTAATTATTACGACTTAGTAAGTAGTTGTTACGACTTAGTAATAAGTCATTACGACTTAGTAGTTGTTACGATTAGTAAGTAGTTATTACGACTAAGTAAGTAGTTGTTACGATTTTAGTAAGTAGTTATTACGACTAAGACAGTAGTTATTACGACTAAGTAAGTAATTGTTATGACTTAATAAGTAGTTATTAGGACACCGTAAGTAGTTGTTACGACTTAGTTAGTAGTTGTTACGATTAGTAAGTAGTTATTACGACTAAGACAGTAGTTATTACGACTTAGTAAGTAGTTGTTACGATTTAATAGTAAGTATCTTGTTTGAGTGGCATTTAGAAGCTGGTAAATTAGAAAGACATGACGACTGATATGGGTGTTCAACTTCTTGATATAATTTTCGATTATATATAAGTTTCGATCTAAATGCTAATATCGT
>JARFOD010000087.1:0-11894 GCA_031763545.1 Mopalia muscosa | reverse complement strand
AGAATCTTGAAATCCTCTGCTTTCTAAATATATATGATGTTAATATAATCATCCTTTGGAAATACCCGCAAAAGCCATGAAAAGATAAGAGTTGCATTTTTTACTCCTGACTAGCGGTAGAGTCATTAATAGCTACTGGAGGAACTCTGAAAAACGTTACAAAAATGAGGTCTGGTGACATTCTGGTGGAATGTATCAGACAGCAACTGTAAAATAATTTACTTGAATTGAAGACAATTTTGGAGTTACCTGTAACCGTTATACCTCATAGATCTCCTAACAGCAGCAAGGGGATCATTCGAGACAAAGGTAAAGATATATCTGATCCAACAGAAGAAGCGATCTGCGCCGAGCTCAGTGATCAAGGTATAGCTAACGTTAGGCGCTTCACAACTAGAAAAGATGGTAATATATTAAAACTAAATACTTACCTAATTACTTCTGATTCACCTACAGTGCCTGACCACATTTACATTGGTCTGTACAGAATGAGAGTAGATACGTTCATTCCCAACCCAACAAGGTGCTTCCAGTGTCAGAAGTCCCTATGGACCGTCCCTATGCCAATGCCACAAAGAAAGTGTCGCCACACAAACTTTCTTTACTTGGCCAACTGGTTATGATCGCCCTTCTGCTGTTAACTTTAACACCAAACAAGCAAGCACAGCTACATCAACGCAAACGGTTACAAAAAAGCAAAACAAACAAAATAATAAAGCAGACAATCAAACAAAACTAAAAAAACATCTGGCCCAGAGGTTCGCCCTTCCTAGACCACAGGGGATGCTGTTCAAACGTTTCAGTTTGAACAGCCAATCAATGTAATTAACATCGAGAGGATTGAACCCCTCTCTCCAAAACCATCAACAAGTAAGTCCCTTGGGCCAGAGTCGGTTGCTCTGGAAAACTGCTTTGATGCCTTGGAGGGGATGGAGATAGACATCAGGTGGCACAATGGCAAACACCCTCTGTTAAAAGCCAACAGAACACATAGTGTTGGTGGCTCGCCAAAACGAAAAACTCGACATAAATAATTGTAAATAGCTATATCTGACATAACTTGTAAATACAAAATGAAAAAAAAAAACAATGCAAAAAAAAAAAAAAAAAAACGAATAAAAAAATTTAAAAACCAAACGAAAAAAACGTTAACATCATTAAATTGTATACATAACTTTTCCGTCGATTTGTTTCTATTTTTGATGTTTACTGCTGTAGGTGCAGTCTGGTGGAAATTTGTCTTCGGGTAAAGACCGTTGGATAAAACAGTTTTAAAAACATGTTCGCGCCACAGCGTAGCTGAAATACCGCTGAAAGTGGTGTTAAACACCAATCAATTAATCAAGAGTCTTCTATGTGTTGTTATGATACCGGATCTGTCAAAGACTTTGTGAATTCTACCTACTGTGAAAAATAGACACCAGTCAATCTGATGATATGGTGACCACCCAGATGTGAGTATAATCAGAACAATTCTGTGTTTTATATCTTGGAACTGCGCGTCTAAGATTTGTTGCTGTAGACTTAGAATAAGTTACAGACTGTCATAATGAAGTTACACATTTTGGACTCAATTATAAAGCAGGTTTAGAGGCAGATCAATTGTAGGCTATCGAACAGCATTCTCTCTTAGGCCCAGGGCGGCTCCCAGTGGCAGTTCATGTGGGAAGGGGAGAGGAGGGCGTCGAACCCCCCTAGGGGCGCCCAACCAAGGCCATTAGCAGGGGGAGCGGAGTAGCTCTCTTAG
This sequence comes from Mopalia muscosa, assembly GCA_031763545.1. Lineage (NCBI taxonomy): Eukaryota > Metazoa > Mollusca > Polyplacophora > Chitonida > Mopaliidae > Mopalia > Mopalia muscosa. The sequence goes on along the minus strand of JARFOD010000087.1, from coordinate 10,147 downwards.
GCCGTGGCGGCTTACAGGAGTAGTTCCCTGGGAGGGAAACAGAATTCTCTCTTAGGCCCAGGGCGGCTCCCACTAATAGTTCATGTGGGAGGGGAGAGGAGGGCGCCATACCCCCGTGGCGCCCCCAGCCAAGGCTATTTTCTCTGAGGCCGGTTTAGTCCCTCTCTGAGCCCAGGGCGGCTCCCAGTGGTAGAACTGGTTCCTCGGGGCGAACAGATTCTCTCTCTGAGCCCAGGGCGGTTCCCAGTGGTAGTTCCGGGTGATACACCAAGGGAGCCCGTGTTAATAGGGTCTTACGCCATATTAGACTCCGGTCCAGGAGAGGGTATATGTGTAAACATGTGCGACTACGATGACATTGACAAGTTGGTTGATGAGATGTGTGGCGACGAGCACAAGCAACAAGGCACGCCGGGGGCCGGGCCTGACATGCCGAAGTCGTCAGACAAACAGGAGCATGCCTCAATGCGCCGCGAGAGGCTCGCCACACTGGCCGCGGGAGGCCAGGCTGGAAAGTATCTCGGATGCACCCTGACAGCAGACAAAGTCGACACGCTCACAGACGGAGAAGTCGACAAGCTGTATTCTCGCTACGAAGCGCGGTTGGGCGCGGCTATGGCAAAGACTCTTGGGCAGGCAGCTCTGCAGCTGTATACAGAGGTGGTGAGCAAAGTGCTCCCTATCCCCGAAAAAACCCATTCAAAGCTCGTCGCAGAGCTGGAGGCTGATCCGCTCTAAACAGTGCTATGCGTGGTGTTTACCGCACATTTGGCATGTGGTTGGCACCGCTTACCGCTATCAAATACTGCCAATTTGAGGAATCCTCTCCTAAAGACATGAACTATTCAACTGACGAGAATAATGGAAAAGACAGCAGAGCCAGAGAAGACAGCGGTCCAGAGAAGAGAGCGGAGTCAGAGATGCTGAGACTGACTAACAAGAAAAATCCAAAGAAGGTCGCCGCTGGCCCGGCTCCAGCTGCCGCCACGTAGGCGAAACAGGATAGGCTAAAGGCAGAGCTTCAAGAAGCCAAGTTTCGGCTATTGGGACCGACTCATCCGCAGATCGATCCTCCAAAATCGGAGCTGCCAGAACAGCAGACAAGGCCGCCAAAATCAGAGCTCCCAGAAGAACCACCACGAGTACGGAATGCCACCAACTGGATACCTGGGATTATAGGAAGGGTGGGTTTAGCCGGGGCTGTGTTGCTTTATCTTTAAGCCATGGGTTTCGCGAGGTGAGCAAGTGTCGCCTGACAAGGCCGACCCAAAAGATAAAACACAGCCATCCCCTCAATTAAAGCCCGCACTACATGGCATAACGGAGGTGCTTTTGCCCCTCACCAAAAATTCGCTATTATAAGAAAGTCACCGCATCAACAGCAATGGCAATGCCGACGCTCAATGACTCGGACATTAATGACTCGAGTATTATGCAGCTTTACGGACGGGACAGCTACCTTCGAATTCAGCTCCTGCTGAACAACGGCCATGACGTGCTCGTCCAGTTCGTCAAAGGGGGGCGGGTAATCAAAAAGCTAGCAACCTTCGAAAAGCCCAGCAAGATCTTCCGGAAAACCGGCATGCAGATCGATCGTCTTTCTGCTGAAGAATTCAGTCGCTTGCTCTCCGAGGCGGACAAAGGGATAATAGCCGAAACATCGGTAGACCTGACTTAAATAAGCTATCTTAAAAGAGGAACCACAGCCATCCCCTCAATTAAATAGTCCGCACTACATGCCATAACGAAGGTGCTCTTGCAGATAATCATGTCTACCGATGGAAAGATGCTCGTCAACACGCTGTACCATTGCCTGATTGTCAACCTGTTTACCATAAGCTACGCCCGCCTAGGCAAAATGGCGTTTGGGGGCGCCTATCCAAAACTCGACTTCTCTACCCGAGACGTGGGTATTACCGTTGCTGGTGTCCTCTTGGCTATGGCGTCCAAAGATGCCCATACCTGCTGATATCATGAAGTAACGCGAAGGATGGCCTCTATCGCAATGCTTATGGGAGGTTCTCTTGCAAACGCTCTGGCTTTCTCCGGGTCAAACTTTCTCTTCTTATTGAAAAGCTCGGACATTGATGAGGAGCGAAAATGTCATGATAAAGCTGTCGAGCAGCTCCAAGCAGCGCAGGTAAAATGGTATCGACTGACAAGGCCATGCTGTGTGGACTTTCCGAGATGTCGACGCCGCAATCTGTGAGTACGCACAAGTCTTGCCTCATAAACTCGCTCCTCTATCACCAGAACTCCGGCTTTCCAACTTCTACACACCATCTGATAAAAGAAGGACAGTGAGGTTGCTTTGTCATAGCTCCTATGGCCGCAACTGGGTTTGTTGCCTACAAATTAGCATACCTGTTTTTGGCCTGCTGAAGACTCATACTGTCTTACGTATTGCAGCTTTCGATGGATAGCAAACACGATTGTAAACGCCATACACCACTACTATGAACACACCATGTTACAAACGATTGTCGACTTGTCTCGAACCAATATACGGCGATTGGTGGCACAACTAGCTGGGTGTTGGCTACAATGCCCGTCGGTACAAAATACCCAGTCCTCTGGCCCGGATTATTATCGATACGGCACAGGTAAATCTCGACCTGTGGAGGCGCTGGGAGAGTTCAGCTTTCCGATTTGCTCTTGTATTGGCGGGTCCGACCGACCTACAATCTGTGACTGTGATGTTTCTGAGTCCGTCGCCAAATCAAGTTGGAGGCTGATACGCCTTCTTAAATATATGACAACCTGCTATGGACAGCAAGCAAGCAGTGAAGGTGTCAAAGATATACTACAGCCCAAAGGGCTACTGGAAGGGGGTCGCGGCTATGAAACACCTAGGCGGCTGCGAGAGCCTGGCTCAAGATCTACTTGCCGCACCGTGGCAAATCCCAAGGCCGAAGTTTGGTGTAACCACGCCTAACGACGTCCACCAGGCTGACCTGACCTGACCTCCCTCATGATAAAATCGGCAAGCGCACCTACAAGTACGCTCCTACATTGGTCGACGTGGCTTCGCGTATAAAGAGGCTTAGCCGTTGACCATAAAAGAAGCAAAAGGGGTCGCTGACGCTCTCTCTTGCATATACAAGCAGAGCCATCTTAAATGGCCGAGTCTTGTTCAGGTCGACCCAGGACGTGAGTTCTTGGGCGGTGAGACAACTTCTAGCCAAACACGACGTCAAAGTTCGACCCGGCATCGATGACGTCTATTGGGATCAGGGGATTGTGAAGCGTTTCAACCGGACCCTATCTGAGAGACGCGGCTCCCGTCTGGAGTGCGGTCGTCCGACTGGGTTTCTCGGCTGCCCGCTGTCATTGCGGCTTTGAATTATAAGGAGACCAGGCTCATAAGCAAGAAACCGAAAGCAGCCATCAAGGCCAAAACGGTTGCACAGAAACCCTCCTCTGGTGAGCTAGAGGGTGGTGAGCTAGAGGGTGGACGCCGCCGCGCTACTGACCCTGTATAGTCTCTCAAGGTGTACCGGGTATGACGTTCGGTCACGAAGCCTGATGAACCCGTGCTGTACTATCTGCTAGATGGGCCTGAACGCGGCTTCGAAAAGAGCTTCTTGTACTGCTCGTGGTGAATGTGCTTCATCACAACGCTCTTCTTCACACCCTTGGCCGTGCATTGTAGACGGTGGTCTTTTTGGTAGTCCGATGTGCTCTGGGTGTTTTGCCATGTCCTGGTACATGTCCTTGGTTTCGATCTCGAGGAGCAGCGTGTCTGTGTGCCCGGAGATAAATTGACAGCGCTCGCCGTTTTGTGCCTTCATTTGGTTGTAATAGAAGTCGTACATCAGGTGTTTGGGGAGGTCTAAGACGCTCATCCCTATATATAAAAGGCGGTTCAGGACCAGGTGGATCTTGTGAACCTGGATGGCTGCGAGGCTGTCGTCCAAGATATTAGCCCTGGCAAAGGACGGGCTGGTGATAAGACGTCTAAGCTTGTCCTCTTCGTGAGACCGCATGATCTTTACATTAACCCGATTGCGGAGGTTCTCCATCGTCTTTCCGAAGACTGAGCTGTTCATGGGCTTGTGCAGATCCTTCTCCAAATCGGTAGCTGCCTTTTTGTGTAGCTCGGTGTTCATTCGGATATATGGTTCCATCCAGGTGCTCTGCTCGATGCGAAGAGCTCTGTCAATCTTCTTCAAACGCATACCCAGTGATAGGTAGAGCTGCAGGTTGCGGTAGGGAACACGTAGCGTTCCTTGTCGCGGAGGCTGGGGGCCAGCTTCTCAACCTCGGCAGGCGCAACTCCAACGCCAAGAAGGTTGGACTGATATTCCGACATCTACTCTTTCGGGACCACCATGCGCTCCGGGGCCAGCGGATAGGGGTTATGTGTCTCATGCAGCTCCTCCGGATATTCAAGATGTGCCTCTACTATGAACACCTCTGGGCTGTTGACTGGGTAGTCAGCTATGCTCGCAGTCAACAGCTCACAGTCCTCTACTCATCGAAAGTTGCTGACTGGAAGGGACTGGCTCATTGCCCAGCCGTACAGATTATTGGCGTCCAAGTACAGAATGTGGCTGTTGGGTTTGTGGGGGACATAGCCCTCTACAGACGGGTTGTTGGCCTTTACATAACGTTTCGAGACCATGGCTACCCCGCCTCGCATCCCCTTTTCCATTAACAGGTCCTGGTCGTAGTCGGTCAACAGCTCTAGCTCGACGCTAGTTTTCTTGAGCAAGGCGTCCCAGGAGAGCCCTTGGCTGGTATAGTAGTGGGCGGGGTCGAGACAATACTGCTGCAAACTTTTCTTCCGGAAGGTCTCGAATACATACGCTAGGAGGAGGACTTCGGTGCAGCAGAAGAGATCATGGTAGTCCTCCAGATCGCGGCACCTGAATTAGTTCCAGACTGTTTGTGCGTGGACATAGTCATCCTCGCTGATATGCTCGTCAGAGAGCTTGCTATAGAATACCTCTTTGGGCGAGAGCTGAGGCTCTCCAAAGCGTTCCCATGAGTCTATAAACTTATAGGGGTATACGCCCTTGCGCAATAGCAGGTCGCGCACTCTTCGGCTGGCTCCTATTATGCTGTTATCTGGAACGCCTCGGGCTTATTTGCTGCCACAAGATTGGCAAGGGAGGACAGCAGGAAGTAGGCGCTGTCAATGAATCGGAGCGACCCGAAAGAGGAGATATACTTCTCCGTATTGTTTTGGGTGCAGGAGATGCGATCTTCATCTTTTGAGATGGCTTTTGTGGAAGATCACCGGAATCGGGGTGGTGTTAGGGCTCAGACGTAACTTTAAGTTGCAGTCGTTGTGGGCGGCTTCCCTGTACGTACCGGTGATGTGGCAGTGATGGCGGGCGGAGGCGTCCCCGAGTGGCTTTTCGCATACATGACAGGTGGTAGCGTTATTATGGACCCACCTGTCCACTCGTGTGATCTGCATTGCCTTGGGGTCACCAAGTACAGCCTTTATTTTGCGTTCTACCGTGTTGGGGCCTCGATATTCTGCGGGCGGCTCTGTACGTCCATCAGAACACACGTAGCAGAAGCTGCAGGCCTCATGATGGTGTGTTTTCTGGGTGTTTTCACGTGGTTTGAGGCAGCTCCCTCGATTTTGGTGGTTAGAGCTTCAAAGTTGGTGTAGAGCAGTAGATTGGTGCGGGGCATATGCCCAGGTTGCTTGCTGAGGTGGTGGACGGTTACACCCTTATTCCACCCAAAGACGTTGATCGCCAGGTCATTCAGTCTGTAAAACCTTTGAAATCTGGGGGATGGGTGTGGGGGCGTCTATTCCGTTGTAGCCCAGGTTGTCCTCGGCGGGGTATTTGCTCGGCCTATACACATGGTCTGCTTCGGGAAAAAGGGCAGACCGCAGGGCCCATGGTAAGCAGTGATCGTCTTTGTTTTTCACGTTGATGACTGCTTTCTTTGAAGCCAATTCAGCGGGTAGAGGAATGTAGGAGCCGCCTCTCAGTGGCTGATATCGGAAAATGTCCAGCCAAAGCGTTTTCATTTGGTCGACGATCACCCGGAACTTCTGTGTCCACTTCTCGAGTACCTCTAGGATGGGTGGAATGGTCTTGTGCAACGCAGCTTTGATTTCTCTAGCGTTAAGAAGCTTGACTTTGAGGGCAAGCTGGAACATGAAACCATTGATGGCTTGGAGTTCTTCAAGTTTTGCCCTGATCTTGAGGCGCGCCGCCTCGAGAAAGGTTCTAGAGTTTGCACCTTGGCTCTCAGACACATCCACTTGCCAACCACGTACGCAAGTAACTTCCGACTACCCAGGGGGTTTGGTGGAACTCGAGATTCTTTTCTAGTTTCTTAAGCGACCGCGCGGGAGTGGATCTAAATTCGCGCAGCAGGGCCTTTCTTCTCCTCTTCTTTTTCACACTAGGTGGAGCAGTAGGCGTGTATTTACTGTGAAGCAGTGGTCTGAGCAATCTCTCCTTCACTGCATCCGGGATTAGCTACCTTAGAATGTTTCTCATAACATTCTGAACTGGGTCGGGTATTTCTATTTCATCCAAAAGCTGAGTGGTGTATTCACCCATATCCACTTTGGGTATGTAACGGTGACATATTTCTCTAATAGGAAGTTTAAGGTGGGGGCTCAATCCCGGACAAACGTCAAAACTCCTTCTCGAACGCTGCCTTCTTTCGTTTCCAGTCCTTGGTCGTCTCCTTACTATACCCACAATATTGACAGAGCGAGAAACGGGTTTTGACACCCTTCGCACACTTGACACAAGCGTTTGTACCATCACCTTTACGAAGCCGACGTAGGTGGATTTTGCAGTGGTCACTGATACCACAGAGCTTTGTAGAGCCTATAACAAGTCACTGGCAATTGTGTGTACCCTTCATTATACCCTCGGTGTATCCAACATTATAGTGTTTGTCTAAAAGGGTTTTTATTGGGTTACCGCTTGGGCTGGGGGCGCCGAGGTTAGTGGCGCCTCTCCTCTGGCTTTCTATACTTGGGCTGAGGGTGCCCAAAAGGGGGTGTCGCTTAGCGCCCTGGGGCTCTTCTATTGTGTGATGGAGGCTTTGAAGAGGTGTGACCCAGAACCCCCCTTCCTACTCTCTCTCTCCTTCTACATCCACCTCTATATATCCAGTATATGGGATGTAGGTTCCATTGGCTGCAGTAAGCCGAAGAAAATAGTTACCTTCCTGAAATTTTACCCTATCTTAAGGTTAGTATTATAAAACTTTTCACTGATAATAGACACCATAGATCCAGAATCTATAATACAGTTTATCTTGACACCAACAATATTAACAATTTTTGTTAGACTTACTCCCACAACGTTTCTAACCAATCCCCTGAGCGACTGCAGTCATCTGACCCTGTACTTGAGTTTAAATCAGTTTGGTTTGTCGTGCTAAGGGGATCCCTCTTGTATGACCTACATTTTTTTTTGGCAATGCCCGAATTTCCCGCAGTAATCACACTGACCTTTTCCTCTAGGTTTGTTAGTGAAAGTCTGTTCCTCGAACCAACTTCTCTGTTTTTTTAAGTTTTGACTCTTGAGTAAGAGACTTTTGTTGTTTAACTACATTTCCTAAAAGTTCAGTTTGTTGTTTCACGATGTCTTGAGAACAACTATAATAAGCTGAAACCTGTTCAACAGCAGGTTCTTTTACTGTTATTCAACACGGTTTGGGTTTCTCAGTCAGTTCCCTCGAAGTAAGAGACAAATTTCATAGCCAGCTCTCTTATATCTAAAAAAAGTGGATGTTGGGTCAGATCACCTAAATTTGGAAAGGTTTGGTGGCGACACTTTCCGACAAACTGATCTCTAAGCATGCTGTCATAGTTTAGACTGGATCTGGGAAAAAAACGTTTTAACTTGTTAAGTAGTTCAACTAGTGCATGTGAATAGTCCGATATAGACTCACCCTGTTCTTGATATCGAGCGAATAATTGTCCAAGGAGATTAGCTTGAGTCATTCGCTCACCAAAAACTTCATGAAAAGCGCTGAAAACATCCTGAGGATGTAAACATTCTCAACGCGACTAATATGATCTCTGTCGTCATTTTGGAGTGCTTCAAGTCAATGAAATCACCGAGCAATCAAGGACGCCTGACATCTCTGTTTACATTGCTGCTACTGGGAACCATGGCAAGCATTTTCAGTTTACCAATTATTATTCATGAGCAAAGGGAGAGTATAAAACAGTACGACGACATAAAATTAGAGCAAATAAGTTATCTGTTCTGAAACAATGACGGCCCGCGGCCATGGCTCAGTGGTAGCGAGTGCGCTTTCGTAAACTGAACCTGCTTCGATTTACCTTTCACGGGATCGAGTCCGCCTGTCGACCATCAGGTATATGAGCGAGTCACATGGTGTGGCTCCAGCAATTGCCAAAAAACACACCATCCCCAACATTCTTCCCAACTTGTCAAGCCCCCCGAATTCTCACACAAAGAAGCACAACTCAGATTCGTTTCGACCCAACGAGCCATCAGTATTACTGTGGCTTTTTTAGTGTTCGACGCTGCTTGTCAATCGTTCAACCGGTGGTTATATGGACTCAAAAGTACAACGGCCATCGCCAAATGAAAATTATCCACCTAAGGTAGCAACTCAACCCCCCAAAAATGACATGAATACACCATTTAAATTATATTCTCGGTGAAAAAAGCGGCTGTCCAACTCTCTTCCCACGCATGTTTACATTATATCTTATTCCTTATTCAACAATTGCACGTCTAATACTATATAAAAAAAACAAGACGTTAAAGCTCGTCTCGCTTTTCCTGAAAAAGATACACTGTCCAAACCCGTTAAGCCGACGAATTTTAACACAAAGAAGCACAACTCAGATTTGTTTTCGAGCAAACGAGCCAACAAGTTTCTCAAATGTCCGCGCCCATTGACGCCCCTAAGAACTTAATATCATACAATCCTTCTTCATCCGTAGTTGAGAGCATCAAGTCTTCCTTATTATGAACTAGCAAATAATAAACGAGTTGCCCTTTCTATGGTACTCAGAACCTGTGCAAATATCAAACAATTGGTGAAATCTGTACCATTAGTACTATATCATTATGTGTTATGTTATTGTTATGTCTAACCAAATTGTGCCGTTCTTGGAGAAGAGGCAGCACTTTCAAATCAAATCTGAAAGATATTGCACATGGCGCCATCTTTGCTTTGGGAAATTATCTGAAGGATTGTCTTATCGGGGAGTTATCTGTTCTCCTGGCACTAAAATATTAAAAGATTGTTTGGAGCTGGAGCTTCGAGGTCGGTACTATCGTTTGATATGTTGGCCATGTTACTGCAAAAAACAGAGTTTGCTAAGAGTCGTCGTCCGACTTATTCACCTGCCTGTGAAGTAGAGAATACATAACCATGTAGACCGAACACATAAGCCCACACACTTCGCCATCTAGTGCGCGCCTATCTTTGTTCTGTTTCGTAACCAACAATGTTTGTTTGTTGTCAGATCGTATGCTTTTATAAGGCCCTCTTTGAGACAAAATCTGCGCTGTTTGAATGTACGAGTCCTGAGTGATGTGGACTCCTCTGTATGTATCTCGCGACTAACTAGAAATGTAAAAACTGCTCCATATCGTCGCAAGATAGATTGTCCGCGCTTTCAGTGTACGTATATGCAGTGTAAAAGCTCCTGACTAAGGCGGTATAATCTGATGTCTGCACCCTAATGAAATGCCTGTCTTGTCAATGTGTCTATACAAATGACTATTCTTAACAGAAAGATTTTATTCTAAAGTAGTTTCTGTTGTCATACATTATTAACGCTAATTCGGCTTTGTCCGAATGCTACTACCTGAGATGTGTATTCTAAAGGTGTCCGAGATGGTTGACAGGATTAGTGACTTGTAAAAGTTTAGATATGTACTTCCAATTGCCAATAAAATCCAAAGGTGGAAACTCAAATTATCTTGTTACCATCTTACACAGACGCATTTTAACTCTAACTGTGGTCGGTTCTATCCAATTCACGGTACCCTAGAAGTGGTAAGCAGAAAAAGTAAATTCGGCCATACTAGTCTCATGATCAGTAGACTCCCATCTGTACATAAGTGTAACTCTGGGCCCACAATTTAAACGAAATCTAAAGGCTTGTCAAATCTTGACAACCTTATTTGAGATCCTTGGTGGGTTCTGTAGGCTAACTATTGCT
>JARFOD010000076.1:0-11895 GCA_031763545.1 Mopalia muscosa | reverse complement strand
TATGTAATAAATCATTACTACATGTTAACGCACAAAGCTTCCTTATTATGTACTGATTAATGATAACCGAGTTGTCCTTCCTATACCACTAGTACAGCTTTCTTTTCGTATTAAATACATACTGGATTAGATGATTAAGAACAAATAAATGGTCACTGGTTGAATAACCACATCTGAAACCCGGTTAACATTCACTAAGTTTGTCATAACTATCACAGAATGATGCTAGTCCCTTATTTATAACGGAAGTAAACACTTTACCAAGGCAGCTAAGAATCGTAATAGGTCGGTAATTTTCAGGATCGCACGGTGATCCTTTATTTTTATTTACTCAGTCAAAAAAGAAACTTCACACTCATAAATTTCTAAATATTTTTTAAAAACTTAATACAAGAAATATTATTATTATTATTAGAGGTAAATGTGTTGTCAAAGACATCATGACACACAGCAACTTCGACGTGCACAAGCATGCAGTTCGTGCGAGCATACATCAATTATAAAGCATGTTTCCTTGTTTTCCTAGTCACGTGACCTAATGAGACACGTGCGATTGAGCCCACGTTATCACGGTAGAGAGACATGTCGAGAAAGCAAGTTCTTACAGTAAATTATTCGTTGATTTGCAATGCCACGACTGTCAAACATTTAATGTGTCGTGGTATGCTGAATTCGGAACGTCGGTCACTAACGTTGCCAGGGTTATAGGATCTAGTCGATTGACTATCCATAATCTTCAGACACGTCTCCAACAAACTGGCACCTCAGCAGACTGACCTTACTCGGGTAGACCACGTGTGACGACACATACAGAAGACCGACAAATCGTCTTACGTCATTTGCGTAATCGATTTCTCACTGCAACGCCCACTAGAAATGAATTGTTTAGAGGCCGTGTGACTGCCCAGACCACACGTAATCGCCTGCGCACTGTTCGTCTCCATGCACGCCGGCCATAGCATGGACCAATTTTAACCCAATTACACCGACGGCAACGGCTTCTCTGGACACAACGACAGCTGAAATGGACTCAGCGTGATTGAATTAGGGTCGTTTTTAGTGACGAATCCAGATTCACTTTTAACTTCGCTGATGGGAGAGATAGAGTTTGTAGGAGACGCAGTGAACGGAACGCCCAGTGTTGTGTGCAGATAGTGGACCGTTTTGGGGGCGGTAGTTTTATGGTTTAGGGTGCCTTTAATGACCCTGTCCGTTCACGACTGATGGTCGTTTAAGGAAACCAAACTGCTTCAGGATCAAGTGCTCGTCCCAGAGCTTTTGTCATTCATGGCAGCTCATGGCCCAGGTTTGACATTCCATTTTGTGTACTTTGAATATATTTATTTATGATGTTATCATATCCTGCTGCTTTAACCTTTACATTTTTTATTGCAATTTGAATTTCTAGAATGGTAATTGGGTAGTCGAGTTCGTGGTTGGATATTCGTAGTTTACGGTCAATAGTCAAAAGTTTTATCATTATTTTCTGCTAGCTTATTTATTCTTTTAAAATAATTTACATCACATCAATGTCAATAAGTTAAGAGTTATTTGCTTGACTAATACTTTTTATGACATTCCAGTATTCATGCGATGTGCTGTTAATTAGATTACGTAATTTATTAACGAGATTGTCTTTGTTTTTGTCAAATTTATCATGTGGTTACCTTTTGTATTCTTTGCTGCAGCGTTTTAGTGCTTCTTTGCTTTCATCATTGCTATATTTTCAGAGAATACTCTTTGATGTCATAAGTCCTCTCCGCTTAGGTATACGTTCGGCCCCAAACCAAGGTCTAGTTTACGTTGGAGTTACTCTTTTAAAGCTGATAGATTTTTCAGCGCTATCTAAAAAACACATGGATAATTCGTCCACAAAGTTATTAATTACTTTTTCAGTTTCTGTTAAAGTTAGCTCTTTGATGTAATATTTAGACTAGCAACATTATAGCGGTTAAAACTAAACCCTAGCTGTTGTTTACAATAGTTCAAATGTTACACAAACTAAATATTTACAGGTTCGGAAAATGATCACCTGCTGGCGGTTTAGAAAACATCGTCCATTGCACTTTATCTACAGTGCAATCAAAATAATTATGTGATAAGGTTGATTTTTTAACATATCATAAACCAAACTGAAACACTGAAGTATCGGAAATGACTGTTACCGATACCTTTTGCTACCTAGAAGGATTTATCTTACAACTGGATCAAAGTTACTGCTTAGGTTCCTTCCAAAAAAGTAAATCTTTCCAATTTGACGTTGATACCTGCCATATAACATGGCCAAAAGATATCGGCAGAAGGTAATACGTCATGTAGGGCTAGGTTTCCTTTATTTGGCCATTTTTGTCCACAATGCCAGCACATTTCATATGCTTTTTGGGATTTGGGGGTTTTGTTTCTGATTCACTTTAAACAAATTTGAAACTAGATTAAGCCTAGACACGCGAATGCCACATAGTTGTCTTTTACTGTCGCGTTTTCGCAATATAATTAGGGTTAGTGTTGGGGTTAGGGTTAACAGATTGGTTTTAGCTGTCTGAAGTTGTTTTAATGTATTGAGATTGTGCATCTAATGTTTCACAAGCCCTTGATGTTTTCTAAACTTCTGTCCAGAAATATACGTTTGAGATGTGGCGAGTGACATTTTCAATTACAAGTAGTTGATTAGCAATGATAGAAAGGAGTCGTCATTTTCGTTGTCTTGCGAGACATTGGGGGGAATTGATTCACATGTATGTTGACTTCCTACTTTAAATACAAATCTCCCATAATGCTTGTTTTTTTTGTGGTAAAAAGTTCGCCTATAACAAAACTTAGTCCTCAAAAGATTTCTTGTACTGAATTGCCAGCAAGATGATATAGTAGTTCTCGCTTCTATGCATAGGGCCTAATAGGCAAACGTCATGCGCAACGGTTTCTATTATTTAAATATGAAACTGATCAAAATATTTTCCAACAAAAGTTGCCTTGGAATCATGATCGATCTTCGCTTGGAATGAGGTTAGAATGCCCATTGTACAATAATTGAGTATGTGCGTTTCATATTATGTTTTAATAACGATTAACATTGGCAATCCAGCTAGATACAAGTGCCTGTATTGGAATTCAATTTTGGCGAAGGGCCTAATAGGTTTTCTGCCTGATGGGTAAGCTTTAGATTCTGGTTTTGAAGTTTCCGTCCGCATTTGTGGAGTAGCTGGGAGTAAAACTTCGTCAGCGAAAAATCGTTAACTTCGAAATTAACGTCTATTTGAATATTGCTTTGTTCGCTCTCTACAAATACTGAAAACGTGTCTTCTGTTTTTGCAGAAAGGCCAGAGGCACAGTAACAAGTCTGATAACAGGTAAGTAATGTAATTACATAAAAATAAAACAATGAGATCAACAAACAAGGATCTAGAGAAAACAAAATAAAGGGTTGATATACAGTTAATTTTGAATTAATAGATACTTTTTGTTAAAAGTAAATATGTTTAAAAAGAGCGAAAATTTGGAAAATTTGTAGATAAACGTATGTCACAGATATCTATTTATAAAACAGCACTGCTTTCAGATTGGTTTTGGATTTCTTGCTGCTTGTAAAATACATGAATTTCACAGTAATTTGTCGAGTTATTAAAATACAGCATTGAACGATTGAAACAGCAATGTGTTCTAGCATTTATTCTCTGTTTAAAATAGGTAACACAGAGATTGGCTGGTAGTTATTTACTTAACTTTATTCTCGATATTTATGGATAAGCTTGACAAAGCTTGTTTCAAATGGTCAGTTACTATTCCAATTTGTTATATGTAAGTTATAGATGTAGGTAAGCTAAGAGGCAATTCAAAACTATTTATGTAACTTATTACTTGTACCGTCAATCCCCGTCGATTTGGCAACACATAGCAACCATAAACGCTGAGAGATTGTTTTCGTGACTAATGTATGAGAAAACGAAATGTTTCCTGGAAATTTCAAAATCGCATAAAAACGTAGTTGTATCAAAACTTAAGTGACGAATTAGAACCACAAATGAAAAATAGAAGTAAAAAAACATTTGCTATCGACAGTGGTTCTTGTATTGTATTATTACCTTCACTTATATTGTTAATATACTAGTGTTCGTGTTTTAGAAGGAATAATAGTATTTAGGGCCTTCCAAAACGACCTTTGTTTACTGGAGTTTTATTCATCTGTCTTATGGTAATGTTAACTCAAACTGTCATCAAGCTACGTTTATCAAATTCGCCACCGGTGGATGAACATTCATAGTCGGTCATGTTTTTTTTTTACATCCTGTATGGTTTTTGAAATACGTAATAATGCAAAATAAGTAAACCCTCTTTCCTTAGCTTGTTTATAGTCACTTTAGTTGTTTATACACCATCGTTTATTTTCAAATTCTGCTTACCCAACTTTTTTAATATACTGATACGTGATACACATTTACTTGTTAATCTGCATGTACATCCTGCCAGAAACTGTGTATTAGTCTGACACTTCAAAACTGTATATATATTTATGTGTCTTTATTTACTTTACTCCTGATGATGGTTTGATAATAAACCGAAATATTGAGTCAATACGAATTTTTCGTCCTTCTTTGGAGTAGTCACCTTATTCTATTATGTTAAGCTTGTCAGTGGAAATTCTAATATCTACAGCTTTCTTACCGTAGCTTTATTTGCTCGGGGAATGAGACAATTAAAATCACATTGGACTACCTATCAAGATTCATGTAAAATTGTTGCAATTTTTGCAATCAAGTTGTTTACATGCCGTATTTTCTGAAATCCCACTTTTCACTTATTCGTCGGAGTTTTTTTACTTTCATTGCTCTAGTAGTTTCTAGAGGATACCATCCCTCAATTTTATTTCATTGTCGAATATATAATCATCAGCGCACTCGTTTTTTATGCTGATCTCCATAGTGTTGGTATTTTTAATCCATCGATGCATGAAATTTTTAAGCCTCGCAATTTTATATCGGAAGTTTTTCAAATAACTGGCAATTTTCTTTCTCGTTGCCATCAAAGTTAATTTATAAATCCATTCATGTACCTTGTGTCTATATTAATGTTTTGTATAGGTGTGTCTTGTCTAGTCTAGTCCCTGTATACCCACCCGAATTTGTCTTTTTTGTATATATCCAACCTGTCTATTGTCATGTACCATCCAACAAGAGATGATGTATTTTTTCCTTTGTTCTGTAGGCCTATAAGTGTAGCACATATGAGACAAACCTAGTTATGGCGCACATCATTCTAAGGAATGGAACCGCCAATAAATCAAAATATGTATGTATGTAAAATAACGTTTTCGTGTGTAAAATACGCTTGCATTTTATGTGAAAGTTTTTACATATGTTAATATTTTCAAATATATCTAAAACAAAAATTTCACATATGTGAATAAGAATTATGTGTAAATGATATAAAATTCAAAAGAATAAACATATGTGGAATTATGACAGAAGCGACAAAAGGGCATGTCATATAGACGTTTTCGATGTGTTGCCCCTATCTTCAACATATTTGGTGACGGCAATTGAAAGACCATTTTGTTTTCATTAGGCAATAAGCATATCCACGTTAATTACAAACCCATTAAAGTATGATAATATTATTTAAATGTGTTGTTAATAAATATTGTCGAAATTGAAAAACATATAGACTTAAGTTCACTATGCAAATCATTTGAGTCGATCGGGGAATTTTTGACAAAGCTGATTTAAACTTGCTAACTAACCTTCTTTGGAATCACCCGCATCGAATTGTACTCCTGTTAGAAAAACACTGTAAACTGAAAATTAAAATATATATATATATTAATTCTAAGAAATGGTCAACAGTCTTACGGCAAAACACACGTAATTCAGAACGGTCTTCCAGCAATGCACACGAAATTTAGGAACAGTCTTCCAGCAATGAACACAAAATTTAGGAACAGTCTTCCAGCAATGCACACGAAATTTAGGAACAGTCTTCCAGCAATGCACACGAAATTTGGGAACAGTCTTCCAGCAAATTACACTTGATAAACCGTCTTCGAGCAAAATGCACTTGATAAACCGTCTTCGAGCAATTACACTTGATAAACAGTCTTCCAGCAAAATACGTTATTCACAAAAACTCTTCCTTCAAAACACATTCATGAATTGTCTTACGGCAAAACATACGCAATTCAGAGACAGCTTTCCAGCAAAACAGGGGGTGGTAGCAGGGAGCTTCCTGTGGCCTGGTGCTTTTTGGGCTAATGAGGACCTGGAAGCCGATATGTGTGTCATGGGAAGCGTTTGGTTGTTTGCAGTGGTGTCTGGGGTGGTTTCTGTCACCCATTTGGGCTGGCACGCTTTCATGTGAGGGAAATAACCGTCAGTACGGCGTTAAACCCAAACCAAGCAAACAAACATCCAGCAAAACGCACTTCATTAACATTCTAATGGTAAAACGTACGTAATTCAGAAACAGTTTTCCAGCAAAATACCCTTTATAACACAGTTCGAGAAAAGTTCGCCAATTTTATTTCCCGGAAAGTTTCCCAACAAAACCCATTTTGCGGAAAGTCTTCCAGAAAAATATATTCACAAGCAGTCATTCAACAAAAACAATAAACTGACAGCGCTCCACATAGCACATCTCCAGAGAAGCTTCCACATAGTTAACGAACCGAAAACACATTTAGGATACAATCCATGATTAGTATTTTAACCAATGAAAGTAAAGTTTTAATAAATGCTAACATTATTTCCGTTTCTTTGGGATAACACTTTCTTAGTTTAAACAGATTCTAGTTCAGAAAATTAAAAAAATGTTGTTAGACTTTCGAATTGTTTCGAAGACAGACAGACGGAGAACGCAAATGAGTTCAGAATCCAAAAAAATAACGTTAATATGACTCTCTCGTAGGGTCTGACCATTTGTGGTGTTGTTGTTGTTGTTGTTGTTGTTGTATAGTGACCCTTTTAGTGGGCTGATGGGCGAATCCTCTATTTATTAAGACCAATGAAAGTAATGCTTATATATAATCGTCAGACTGTCGAATTGTTTCGAAAGCAGACAGAAGGAGAACGCAAAACACAAATGTAGACAGGAGTAATTCTAACTATATAGCTTTTGTGTATGATACAACTAGAAATAATAATTATGATAAGCACGGTATCCGAAAGTGACACCACTCGCGTTAAACGTCATAGATCATGTGACATCGGTTATCAAGGTTTTCTGAAAATACTTATACAGCAAAGTTTTTAGAAAATATTTAGCAAATATATGTAATGAAGGTCGCATCGTTTTGAACAATTTGGTGAAATGCAATCCCATCCTTTGTCTTAATGGAAGAAAACTAAATTCCGAGTAAACCGACGAATGTGTTCTCAGGATACCCTGTTCACAAAAGACAAGAGGGATTATTGTAAAGTTATGTAATAGCGGCCATATTGTTCTACATAATTGGATTAAATGAAAGCCCATCATTTGTTTACAGAACAACTATAAAGTTATTTTACGAATTTGTTATCAAATTCTCAAATACTGTCCATAGCACATAGGCGTGAATACTGAAAAATTATTCAAAAGCGGCAATACTGTTTTTCGTATTTTGATGAAATGCAATACCATTCTAGGAGGAAGCGCACCTCCAGGTTTGAAGCTAAACGGTGAATTTGATCTAAGCTTCTCATGTTTACGTCCCAAAGGCGTGAAAATTGTAAAGTTATGTGATTTCGTTGTCTTTATAGAAGAAGGCTATATTTCAAGTTTCAAGTTAATCAGTGAATTCGTTAAAGGCTTATCGTGTTTTCACCGACATAAATATTAGTTTTGAACGACATTTAGAAGTGGGCTAACAGAATTAAAACATTTCTGTATAACCATTTCTTGTTTTGTGATACAACACAACGTTTCCATTCTTGTACCTGTGTCGTCACCAGGTGTAAATTGACTAAAAAGAGGAGTGGTGGAAGTTATATAGCAGTATAAAGTAGTTAAATAAACAAGGCAAACTGTTCTAGTCACGGACCATAACCATATATTTGATTACTAACTACCGGTACATGTAAAGTAAGAGGATTAATGTTCAAAAGTAACTGCCTATGTAATTAACTGTCTGGAATTGAAAAAGGAATAATCTGTTCTGGTACAATAATGGGATACAATAGAGAGATAAACATGTAGACAATAAATTCTTATGCTAAGTGGAAATATACGGATGTAGAGGGAATGTACGAGAAAAATACAAATAAGTAACATGAAATTTATTTAACATAAATTAAAAAAGTAAGGTGACTACTCCAAAGAAGGACGAAAAATTCATATTGACTACTGACTACTCTATTCATATGTTTGGCCTTCTTTGGGGTAGTCACCTTACTCTATTATGTTAAGCTTGTCAGTGGAAATTTTAATAAAATTTATATAACATATACTTTCTTGCATGTTACCAAATAAGTTACGATAGATAAACAGATTCCCTTGATATAAAGAGCTCTACTTTAAGCCACATTTACGAAAATAAAACTGCTTAAAAATTTGAAAATGTGATGTGAATCAGACTAAAATTGAACACTATTTTGATTTAATAACAATTAAACTTTTTAGTATCTTTAAAAAAAAAATGGATTTATCTACGTAAATGAAATTATAGCATTTTCCCGGTGTATTTATACAGCTGTAATTTGCCTGGCGAAGACCGCTCAATTTTCTTTAATTTATCGAATATCACTACATTCAAAATGGTTCTGGTTTATCACCAAGCATGACTTTGTGGTTTACACAAGTCATGGAGGTAAGACGGCGACGGTTTGAATCGAGTGAGTTACAACGTGTCACAGTTTATACGTACATGACCAAACAGGTTCCGTTTGGCACCACAGCATTGTTCCACAACAATTTTTTGTCATAAGTTGATCTCAGTTACTATGACGGCACTACGTGGTACCTTCAGATCAAGTCGCCATGGTATTTCAGGTAAACTCTTAATGCAAGGTCTGCTTGTTCGGAAACTTACACATATTCATTCCATAACGTATTTGCCGGCAAAAATTAAATAAATTTTAAACCTGTGTTGAACTATGTATTTAAATTAATTTTATATTAACACCAAAAATTTTGAACACCCCTAAATGAAGCGTATAATTTTGCTACGATAAAATAAAGCCTATTTAAAACGTTTGGCTATATGTATTGACTGTAAAGAGGAATCAGTCCAAAGCAAAAGTCTGTATTTTACATTATGGGCCGTATGGATCCTAGTAAATATTGTACATACAAGATACTCACATAAAAGTATTGCAACAGTCTTCATTCTGACACACAGCTGTACTCTCGTGAGATTTAATCCACCTGTGGTTACAATATATCATTCTACCAGCGCTCCACCTTTCCCGTTACTGATTAAAGTTCGCAGAGAGTGCAATATTGGATTTTTAAGAAAAACATGCTTTGGCCTGATGGTATATAGAATTATATAATTGTGTTCGTATATATTGGTATTATATGCAGAAATATGATTCATGTACAAAAGCTCCCAATGTTTTGTTGTTTTTTGTTTTTTTTGTCGCAGTTTACTTATGACCTGACGCAAAGGACTACCAAACGGTGTCGATTGGTTTCTAAAATTGACCTATCCCAGAGACCAAAACAAGGTCGGTGAATGACGAAGATTTCCTCTAAATGTGCCAGGATTTGCAAACAAATCGCTTGACTATTTTCAACATGGCATTTTAGCTGCATAAACATATAAGTGTTTAAAAGAGTATATATATGTATATGCATATATATCATTTTAGATTTTAATAATACTTTAATAAAACTAATATTTTTATAAAGGTAGCACTACGATTCCTTGAAAATTGAAAAACAATTGAAAATTGAACTTTAAAAAACTATCTGTATTGTATAAATGTATATATTTGTTTATATTTGTACATGGGTCTATGGCAGAACACTGCAGGGAAACACTGAATATGATACACTACATGTCAAAGGAAAGTTCTATAAATAAATAAAATAAGCTGAAAAGATCGTAGACATTGGATTTCTCGGAACGGTTCTTATCATAAAGACTTCAAACATGATAGGACATATGGTCCGGTACTCATCATTTAAGGCATACATATAGTCTGTAGTTATACGGAGAATACTATGGGTTTGGTGTGGTGTGAACCTGTGTGGTCAGGTATACATGTACACCCTGTCTGATTGAAACAGACTCAAACTTTCCCCTAAGAAAAACTATTCCTGCAGACCCAGGCCTTATATAATTTAGTGCAGTCTGTATTATATCCTCTAAATAGAGTATGTATAAAGCTGGATACTTGAATCTAAAATGCCATATTGAAAATAGTCCAGCAGTTTGTTTGCAAATCCTTGCACATTTAGAGGAAATCTTGGGCATTTACAGACCAGGTTTTGGTATCAGTGCTTGGTTAATTTTGGAAACCAATCGACACCATTTGGCATACCTTTGCGTCAGGTCATAAGTAAACTGCGGCAGCTTTTGTATACATTTCAATTAGATAAGGTATACCAAGCACAACCCACGGATATCTATACTTAAAAATTTATTATCATTCTATAGATTCTACAGCCGTTTATCTTCCGACAAGTAACCCGCCAGTACTGCTTGTCTGGGGAATTAATAGTAATGGTAGTTAGTACATGTATATGGGTGGATTTGCGTCGCGATTCAGAAAGGGGTCATAGCTTACGCTGGACGTAACTTCAATGGCAGCACTATACTGGTCGACTTGGAATATACATTTTGCGTAAGCTAAGATTGCAATATGTAACGGTCCACTTAATGGTTGTCGGACCAGGCCTGTCAAACTTTGGTTATCATGGTAATGGACATCATTGGAATTCGGCTCATTGGAACGTGTGATATTACATGTTTTACAAATAAACACGAGACACGAACCACATGGTTAGAAGGCATTTATTGATCCTCATTTACATAAGAGTGTTAATCAAAAGGGAATACCTCTCTTAGGTTAAATGCCAATTAACAGGGTATATAGATTAATCTCAGAACTGAACGGCCCTCGATTTTGAGACCTCTCGGTATGTGATATACTGTCATGCCTTTCTGGTCAGAGTAATTCAGATCTTTTGGGACTGAGATCATTTTGTGGATTGGGTCCATGGAATTGCTTGTGTATTGTAAATAGGGGAAAGTACCGTCCATCAGTAACTAATTTAAAGACGTTGAAAAGCGTTGTCAAATGTTGTCAGGAATATCACTAAGCTTAAATGGACATTAGATGATCATATTAATTGGTAGCGTCTTTGACACAGCTGTACACTATTACAAGTCCTCGAATTTACTGTAGGCCTTCTCATCGCCATTTTGACTTACATACATACATACATTCATTCATTTTCTTTTCAAATCAACCAATAGGATACTCAGCGTTGTGAAGATAATTCGCCGTTTCGCTCTTTTTTTTTTGTTGTTGTTGTATTCAGAACAATTTGTATTCCTCGAAAAACGATTAGCCGGTTCCACCAGATTAAGCTGTTCATACCGGATTAGATATAGACTTACAAAATGGCGTGACCTCACCTATTAGTGGATTTAATTTAAAAGTTTCTGAACTATATTCGCTTATTCCAAATCAATGTGAAGGCTTACATAATAAGCGTGTTGGCTGTGTGCTTATAAAAGTGTGTGGGTTGTGTGCATATAAAAGAATGTGAGATGTCAGCTTATCAAAGTGTGTGGGTTGTGTTCATAGAAAAGTATATGGGCTATGTGCTTATAAAGTATGTGGGTTGTGTGCATATAAAAGAATGTGAGATGTCAGCTTATCAAAGTGTGTGGGTTGTGTTCATGGAAAAGTATATGGGCTATGTGCTTATAAAGTATGTGGGTTGTGTGCATATAAAAGAATGTGAGATGTCAGCTTATCA